>JANRGW010042701.1:47527-77614 GCA_024733675.1 Psilopsiagon aymara | reverse complement strand
AGCAGATACCACATTCTCCACAACCGAGCACATTTTCCACCAAACTCAACATTCCCCTAGCAGAAAACAGCATTCCCTTTTAAACTGATGCCTTTCAATTGATTGTCTAGCAATTTTAGTCCTTTTCACCTAAATATTGACATAAAGTTTATCAGCACTTAAAGCAAAGTCATTCAACCTAAAGACTTTCAAAAAAACGCTGCAAGTCTTTTAAATCACAAACATGCAAACTCCAAAAACAATTTTTGAGGAGAGTGCAGGTGCAAATCTTGTTTGTAGAGCTGCTTCTTACTTCCTACAGAGCAGATCTTAGAGTTTCCAAAGTATTCCATCAGAAGGACAGCAAAACAGTGTAACATGATCAGAAAAACACACCCAGTAAGATCAAACCAGAAAACAATCGACAAGAGATTATATATGCAAATATATAATAGAAAGAAAGCAATTGATAAGAGAATATATATGCAAATATATAATAGAAAGCAATATACATCTATGTATGATTTTAAAATGAAGTATCCATTTTAAAGGTTAATTTAAAAGTATTCTCAGTTCTCCAGGAATCTTTGTTTACTGCTTTACATCTTTAGCAAATCAGCTAGAGGGCAAACTAGTGGAAGAAGATGTTCTGTGCAGAAGAGTGCCATAGTTTGGCTGCAATCATCTTTGAAAAACAAGCAGGATTAAAGAAAACATAAAATCCACCAGCGACTCATCTTTTCATCTTTCTCCTTCCCCTCCCTGCAAGTTCAGAGTGGTGGGGGTTGCATTGAGCCCTGTTTTTGGACCCCATGGGATTATTCAGTAGCTCTCTGTACAGCTACTGTTGAAAAGAGCCCAGAGAGGCAAAAGCTTCAGTGCTGTTACTTGGCTGATGCTGGATCCTGCTACCAAAAAGAGGTGGAGACGAGTGGAAGTCTTGTCCTCATCCTAAGAGCACCAGGCATTCCCAGGTGCCCTGCTGATCCCCATCTGTGCATTTAGCTATTCTCATTTAGGAAACCCACCTGGGAATTTAATATGGGCTTAACCAGCAACACGATCATGCTCTGGTTTTCTCTTCATGCTGTCTTTTTTATTTTCTCCCTAACACTGTGTTCTTCCTCTATTTTCTCTTCCATTTCTCAGCACCTTCTCACCAAATATCTCAAACCACCACAATCTGGCAAACTGAAACAGCTAATAAAAATTAAGGCACTGTGATTCTCTGTGGTTTATTCTCCCTCATAAAAGTGCCACTCACCTATTACCACGAGTATAAAATTCCTCTATAGCAGTTGCACTTGGGGAAAGAAAATAGCTGGATTTCCACTAGGTGGTGGCATTGTAAAGCTGGCTTGGGAAGAGATAGCTCCGGGAGCTGGGAGAGACCCTGGGGCGCTGCTGAAGCGGGGCTGAGGGAGGTGGTGCGGCTTTGGGAATTTGCAGGTCCCTCATCTTCCTCCGCGCGCCTGCGGAGGGAAGCAGCTGGGCCGGATCTGGGGGGCTCCCCCGAAAGGCAGTTTTCTTATATTCCAAGTAAGGAAAACGGCGAATGGGAAGATAAATGGAAAAACTAATTCTGTGTATTATTTCTTTAAGAACCTAGTTATCAGGGGAAGAGTTAATTCATCCCACCAGGATCTGTAAACTGTTGTCCTGATGTTATAAATAATTTGGGGTTTTTTTCAGACAGTTTTGCCATCTGCTTCGATTTAGGGCTTTAAGTTGTTGGATTTTTTTTTTTTTTTTTTTTTTTTTGAGAATAATTTGCACACTGTCAGCACTTAAACACGGGGAGAAATAGACAGAAACAATTATTTGATTATTCTTTAGATGAGGTTGAAACAACAACAAAAAAAGTGCCCCATTTTTCTCAGGGTGATTAAAAGAAACTTGCATGACATTTGGTTTGCACTGAGATTTTTGATTCATACAAATGAAAGCAAGATTTAGAATGTTTAAGCTTGAACTGCCTTTCTAATTTGTGAACACAGGCTCTTGAAAAAGGAACTCTATGCAAGTTTATGACAGTCTTGCACTTTCTTTCACATTTAGGATGAAAACACAAAACCACTATAATTCTACATAAGTTCTTCATTTTGTCAAAATATGGTTCGTTCTTACATACATTACCAAGATATTTGATAACACAAACCTTTTTTCTACTCAATTTTCTGCCATTGAGAGAGCACTGCATTGTGTATTTCTGCATCTCCACTGTGTATAGTATCTATTATTGTAGCTACTGCTTAGAGGACATATAAAAACAGTTATTTGTAGCAAACATGCATCAAACAGGCTATGCTAAATACATACTGGATATCACATCCTACAGCTGAGTCTATTGCTGATCACTTACAATATTTTGGAAGCAGCTTTCAAATAAACTGAAGTCCCCTCTGTCAACCTCTACTGTCCAGAAAAAATTGTTGAAAAATACAGGTTAGAGCTCTCTCCATCACCCATTTTTCTTTTTATTGCATGTAAAAACCGCTCACACAGATCTCTGCAGCTGAAGGTGGTGCAGGATCTGCTCTTCTCTTGCAGTCCTGCATGATTCTTGCTTCAGTGCACAGGTTTCCGTTGGCTGACTTGAACTGGGGCTGCTGCATGCCTGCATGCCTGCATGCAGCAGGAAACAGGACACCGTGTACCACCTTTTTAGCCTTAAACGCAGCAAGAATTCTTGTTGAGTAAATTTATGTTTGTAGAAGGGTGTTTATTGAAATATTCCACAATATATGCCTAGAAATGATTTGTTATCTCACATTCACTACAAGTATTTGCAAATATAAGCATTTTCAAGTTATTGAGGACAGTGTTTCATTAATGAAGTGGAAGATTTAGTAGCTTCTCAACCTTTTGAGTGCATGTTGTAATTAAATGATGCCTGATCTTCTTGAAGGTGGTTTATCTCTTTTCCTCATGATTATCTGCGGCTATTAGCTATAGCGGTTCACTATAGTGGCTCACTGTCAACAGAGAAATGTCCTAAAAGTTAGATACTGAGATGTTATGCTAAGAAACAGTCCTTTTTCTTGCTAAATATCAACATTTTGCTTTTATAATCTTTAGATGCACAAATCATAGACTCTTATATTTCTCTCTTGAGATATATTGGAAAAATATCGTACAGGAAATTTCAGCCACAGTCTTTCTGTGAGTTCCCTAATGTCACAGCAACAAAATCAGGCAGAACAGAAAAAAAAATCCTAAGTATCCTTAGAAGCAAAGATCTATCTCATTCTCGTCTTCCAAGTTCTCTGCTCTTTCTCTCTTGCTTTGGGTGAAGAAGAAACAATGTGTGAGAGTGGAAGAAGGACTAAATACAAGTTCTGTTATAGCTTCTTACTTATCTCAGTGATTTTAAGCACAGAATGGAGATACCTGCAGAGACAGATTTGAGCTGAAGTAGTGCTTCTAACAGTGATGTCCTTGCATAATCTCTTTATTTCTAATAACAGGATTATGTTGAAGGTGAAGTAGATCCATCTCTGCTAAAATTGTGTTTAAGTGGAATATGTCGACATGTGATATCACTACCACTGTCACTAGGCATGGCCATTGCTTAGTCACCCCACTTAGCCTCCTACATCTTGGTGCAACTACATATAAATGGGAAGTCCTTGATCCTGCCAGCCTCTCCACCCATCTTTCGTGTGCAGCAAACAAACTGTCTACAAACTTGGCTTCCTGTCTCTCTTCCCCAAGGTTATACCAAGCTGGCTGCAATCTGGCTCGTAAAGAGCAATTCTTACAAGATCACTGAAGCATTTCCCCCCTCCATTTAAATCCTCCTTGGCTTCTCACTGCTTTTAAATTTACTGACTGTACTATTTATTGGAATTGTGTCTTTCTGTAACTTTCCTTCTCTTCCCCTCTCCCTATTCCTCAGCCTGTGTATACTCTTTCTGTTCTGTTTAGCTACTGGTTTTAAATTAATGTTTTTTTTCTCTCTAATTTCAGACCTGCCCCCCTGCACCCTAGCCTAGATGTCAGCCTTTGTCTCAGAGATTGCCTGCTGTTAATTTCTATTTGAAAACTATGCAAGTCAGAAAAGAGTTGCAGATATTTTGTCACAAGTGACAAAAGTTATATGACTTGTCAGTCAGGTTCTCCAAAATATCTTAAACCTTCTCCTATGCAAGTCAGTGAGACCAGACCTTGGTGCTGCCATTTCCTTCTAAATACTGCCCACCAAATACTCCCCATTCCCAGTCCTGACATCTCTCTAACAGTCAAAATCACCCCCTCGCACCAATCTTAAGAACAGAGGATAACCACATCCTTCATCCTTGGGTCTCTGTGTGGTATATTCAGGCAGCCTGAAGCCACATCATCATCTGGGTCTGATGTGAAGAAAGACTTTAGGAAGGAAAAAAAACAGTTGAACTCGAGTGGCCCTGGATTGCTCCTACATTCTGATGCATTGCCCTTTTAACTTTCCATTAATCTGTGGCTATTTCTCTACATCAGAGGATTTTTTAATTGCTTTCTCAAATATATATGGGAATACCATAGCAACTTCTCCTCAATGCAGCAAATCTGTTTCTTCAGTAATTATTACCCTAATTAACTCTAAGATGTTAGCAATGTTCATTCTGCTGATTAAATTTCAGTTGAATTCTGTTACTCACCACAGTTAGAGTTGGGTTACAGATTGGTGAAGGTAGTTTCTAAATTAAGATCTATTTAATTGGTCTTTCCCGAACACTCCTGCACTTCTGCAGAGAAATGTATGTACTTGTATTTCTATTCATTAATGAGCAAACATCAGTGTTCTGCTTCATGATGCCTTATATCAAAAGTTATCCCAGTGGACCTAGCAGCGTTCTGTAGGTTGTAGACAATACTGACTGTAAAAATGACTCTAAGAATTTGATTTGCATATATGCCTTTTTTTGCCATTTTTTTGTCAGGCAGCTCTTCCATCAGATGCCAGCATCATACTTAATTTCTCTGCCTTCCTCCATGATTGATTTCTGTCCTCTCTATTTATAATATGCATCTGATAGGATGTGGTGTATCTTTCCTATATTCTTTGCAGGAGGTACAATCCTTATTTCTCTGTTTTATCTATGTTTGTACAAGCTGGTGATAAATATAGGATGGAGGGAATAATTCATCTAAGTTTTTTTTGTTATCTGACATCCATTGGACTTGACCAAATATTTGGACAAGAAAACGTTTGGGAATTTTGGTTAGCACAGAAACAGATCTCATGGATGAGCCAAAAAACTTGAAGTAGTGTAATAGTGAGTATTTATATTGTTAGTATTTATTAATATTATTAGCATTAATATTAAATATTGAATACTTGAAGATAATTTAAACTGCAGTTAATCCAATATAATTTCCAGCTGGTCTTGGAAGAGATATTTTTCTCTCATACTTGCCATCCCATATGCACACTTCCGCCTTTTCTTTTGCACTACGAAAGGCACATAAATTTAGGCTATTTACTAGGAACATAAATTGGCAGAACATGGATCACTTTCTTTGAGAAGGAGGATAATTTTCCACTGCTCTAACACTGAAGTAGCTCACCAAGAGGTCAACAAAGTCTTGTCATGTGTTCCAGGAAGGCTGGGACCATACAGCCAAGGGCAGAGAGCAGCAGGGACATGCAAGACAGACAGCCACTTAGGCTCAGCTATAACATCACACGAAACCCTTGGCCCACAGAAGTGGAAAGAGAAGTACTTTATTTAGCCCTATCATCAGCAGTAGACTGTCAGAATCTAAAAAACCTGAAGAGTGTATAGATGAAAGAGGTCATGGTACATGATTACTGTCCTGGCATCACTGAAACATAAAGAATTTTTATTTTTTCCAATTTAAAACTTGTAGGCTTCCTTTAATAATATGTAGTTCTGGGAAAGCAGAAAAGAACTGAGATAAGTCAGATCTTGTTTGCAGAAACATTTTGTAAATATATAATTATTTGCTCAGGGTTTTTCATGGCAGCGTGAAGGAACCTCTGTGCATGCATCTTGAAAGGTATATGAGAATCCAAATTAAACAGAAATCCCATGGAATTGATGAGGAATGACAGATCCTGAACAACTACTGAATTCAGTGGGAGACTCATAAATTTCACCTTCATGCAAAAGGCCAACACAGGTCTTATCCATTATTTAAATTCAGTGTTGCAACTGTTTAAAATGTTCACACTTGCACACTTTGTTAGCACAGGGCTGAGAATTTGGCACCTGGGGAATTGGTTGCCAGCAGTCCTGCTGAATTACAATAATAAGTGTGTGCATAACTATTTAGTTGAGAAATTTCGTAAAACATACCACTTTCTAAGAACAATTGCCATCTTCCAGATAAGCTGCAGTTGTTTCTTTCTGGCTGCAGAAAACCGTCTTCAGCTATTTTGAGCTATTTATCATTCTCACAACCCCCCACACCTTGTCCAGATAAACATTAAAGCCATAATGAGTTCAGCAAAGCTGATCATGAGTTCTGCCTTTATATAAACCAAGTCAGGGATAATGCACAACTGCTTTAATAGCCTTGCCGTTTCTAGCTGTCTTTTTCCCTCAGGTGACAAATTGTGGACTTCAAATTACTGGGTTTACTGTTGTTTGCTTCCTTCCCTTTTAGTAACTCCAGGCAAGTGATTTCAGACAATTAGGCCTTATAACACATATTTATTCCTGATTCTCACCTGTCATTTTGTGGCCTCTACTTGGGTCATTCTCAGAGGTACAAAAAACCACAGTGTAGAGATATCACAGCTTGAGAGTGTATCTCTGGAGCCATTAAGTTACTCAGATTGCACAGAAACTCATACTGGTAATAGATATTTCAACAGTAAACTCTGAAGAGATCATCCTACCACCACTTAGTTTTCTTTGGACTACTCTGAAAGTAAAAATAAGGCTTGAAACTGAACCCTGGAAACAAGTGGGTTTCCTTCAGGCCAGTGTATTCAGGATAACATAAAGCATAGGAGGTATATGAGCATCTACCAGAAGTAATAGTGCCAGGTGGGGATAGCACACACCAGCAAAGCAGTACTAGTGGTGATAAAACCAGACCCATGCTAATCATCTCTGAGGCTGTTCTGAGCTGTGCCAAGGCCTGGCATCTTAAGACCAGATTTGCAAGGCTGGAAGAGGGAATGGCTCTGTGCAGGTTTGTTGAGATTCACGGCAGCACTTTGGTGTGCAAGCCTTTGGCTGTTTTTCTGTCTATAAATCTCTCTTAAGCCCCAGGCAGTATCTTTTGCATTGTCTTTCACAAATGTTTTCAAACTCAGGTGCTGTTGAAAGTGCATATATTTAGGGAATTCTGCAAATCAAGGTTTGTGGCATTGACCCAGTAACATACTCCTTTCTTACACCCTGATGTAATGGGATGATTCAATCCCCTTTCCTCTTAGATAGGGTTAGGTAGGTGAAGAGTTTCCCACGTAACTACAGATTGATTGATTGATTTTTAATATTATGGTAAATGTATTCTGTTCCCATGGGCATAGATCAAAAGTAGTGTTAATGGAGCAATAAGAGTGCAACACTGGGTTAGAGGAAAGAAGACTCGAGCTTATGTCAGCCTCCTAACAAGAACTCACTGGTGGAATTGCGAATGGGCAGGTGACACAGAAAGCTGAGAACCCATGTTGCCAATCTAAACTGCTGACATTTTCTGCTTCCTGACTGCAAGTGTTTGCTCAGGAAAAATTGCTCTTAATAACCATATCTTTCTTTAAAAAGAAAAAAAAAAGGTAGCAGACATTTTAAATGTGCTTCTCACTTGACTTAAATGCTACAGTGGAAACATTCATATGTGTCATTGCTGCAGAATTCAAAGAAAAATATCAAGGCTAAGTCATTGCTGTCATTTATTTGGCCCTGGGCTGATTTTGATGTGAGAGGTGCCAGCAATGGATGTTGTAATATTCCTGTTGCAAGTTTGAGATTTATTTATCACAGAACTTGGGACATATAAACCTTGTGTATCACTCTAAATGCCTTTTAAACTGTTAAATTTTCACCTCAAGCTTATCTTTGATCAGAAATCAATTTACATAATTCTTACATTGTTACTTCTCCACTTGATTTTTTTTTTTAAATCCAGTCCTTTTGGAAGGGGTATTTTATTAAAAATCACTATTTGATAAACCCACTGAACTTCATGGTATTACTGCTCACCTGCAAACTTCAGATCCTGCAGTCCTTTCCATGGGCTTCTCCCTCCCCCTCATCTTCTAATTGCTCTTCCTGATTACTTTGTTAGACGATGCTTACAGGAAGTTAAATGTTCAACTTTATGTTAAAAAGGAGAGATGTGCTGCTGAGTTTTCTCTCCTTTAGTCTGACATATCTTATGTTCCTTTTTTCCCTTGACTGTTACATTAAGCTTGTGCCATGAACTTACATGGAGAAGTACAGTTATGCAAATATAAGTAAATTAGCCCTCATTAAGCCCTGCATAGATGCTTCTAAATTTTACTATTAATTCTTAAGATAGTTAGCAAAAGTTAGTTTCAGCATATTTACACTGCACTTCATCTGATTGGCTGTAAGCCTGAAAAATACTGTTGGGGTTTGGTTACATTCCTGTGAGGCAAAACCAAGGTTGGGTATCATTACAGCATTCGTGACAGTATATCTAAATTGAAACATCAAACCCAACACCATGCACCTAGAAAAGTCAGAAATAAAGCTACGCTTCAGTTGAGATATTTCAAGGTAAGGACCAACCAAAGAAGATACGAATAATGTTAACTGCCCAGAGGGCCACCATGCATTGGAGGCTCCAACCAAACTATCTTAAGGTGTTTCTGAAGACTCACTGCATTATTTTAGCTATGTTTATGTAACTCTGGCAGTGTTGCAGAGCAGACTTGAATTTGCTCAGCTGCCTAACAGAGTCACTTGTCATCTTCACTATAGCGCTGGTGTGTTTTCCCATAGGGAGAGTTTGCTGACCAGGATCCCAGTGTGTTGTACCTCAACTGTGAGCTGTGTCCATCTATAAGCCTCATGCCAATGTTATGAAGAGTAGCAATATCCAGACACTGCTCTACCATTGTGCAAAACAGACATATTCGAAGTGCTCAGGTGGCTTTTACCTCCTCTATGTTTGTAACTTCACATTACACCATAGTGGGAAGTTCGCTGGGAATCCAGTGATCCAGTTCAGCAAGTGCAGTCAGAGGTTTGCTCAGGACATTTAAAGACAGGACATTTAATAAGACATTTTATGTCTTATCAAATCCTTTGTGAAATGATACCTTCAGGAGTCTACAAATGCTTGTGTCTCTGAGATGAAGATGTGTGAATGTTGTTAACAATGACAATCATGCTGTTTAGTAAAATAGACAGAAGAAATATCAGCTCCCTGTTTGGAGAGTAGACATCATTGAATGATTCAAAAAAAGATGTACATATCTGGTTCACATTGAAATATATCAGTCATGCACAAATTGTACTTCTGTTTGTTTTCCCTCCACTGGAGTAAGGACATTGGAGGATACTTTATTCCACTTGGTGCCTGATGATCATTTAATTTCTGTGCAAAGAACAGGAATTTCACTTGACCAAGTCTCACATTTTTGTCGTCGTTGTGGGGTTTTTGTGTGTCTCAGATTTGGAGGAAATGATAGTGATAAGATTAAGTCCAGGACACATTATACAACTATTGATCTGTCTGCTGGTGAATTTAAAGTGCATGCTACTTGTACATTTTGGTCACCTCTCCCTGACTAAACATTTGCAGCTAGCAGAGCAGCTGATGGCACAGCATGAAGTTATATGTCATTTGTATACGGATGATACCTAGCAGCAAATAGTTTTCATGGTCATGATAAAGTGTTTCACCTAAGAACCTATAACCACAGAGAGATCAATGGCTGAAGGAAGACAGGTCTCTGGAGTTAAATGTAAGTTATATTAATGGGAGAAATAGGAAATGATTGGATTCCTACAAAACATTTCTACCATTATTGAAAGAGTCTGTCCCTATATTTCTGAGTTTTCCTGTAGTGATATTTTTGATGACCATGCATTAAAACAGCTCTTAGAAACTCTTCTCCCATCTCTTCCTCTCTTCCCTTTGTCTCTCTGTGACTCGCAGACCTCATCCCAGTAGGCCAATTAATTTACTAGCTGCAGAATGTTGTACCTGAGGATGAACTGAGAGTTACTGAGAAAGGATAAAGTTCTGTGCCTGCTTGGGGGAAAAAAAAGGTCCACTTGTTTCATCCTAAATTCTAAGTCATGATATTTGTTTCCCTTTAGAAACATCAGTTAAGACTGAAGCTCCAGATCTTGCATTTTTAACGCGTTCAGTTCCTCGGGACCTTATTTAACTCAGAGACCTCCTTTCTGAGATGTTGATAGAACATGATAAGTGCACTCTACGGGAACAAGGGATCAGTCAACAAAGTGCATGAGCTGGCAGAAGCCATGAGTTTGGCCTCTCTGGCACCAGGCAGCTGCCTGCAAAGCCCATGCTCATGAGGACTCCAGGCGGCAGAGACTTCCCTTTTTTTTTCCCCAGGAGAGTCATAAATATAAGCTTTGCATCATAGTTCTCTTGTGTTAAACAATACATGAAAAGCCACCTGCATCCTCATGGAAATTCAGAAGGAGAGACATTTTACCTCTACATAGCCTTTTTGGAAGGTGTTCAGCTCCTGAAGCAGTGAGATTTTACAGTGTACAGAGCTGTGATTTGAAAGGCTGAGTTGTGGGTTTTTTTCTGTTTAGAAGGTGATATGTGGCTCTATTTTGTGGAGTTATGGCTGTAAACTAACATTTTAAAACTGTGGTGAGGGGATATGGGATGTTTAATGCCTAAATAAATGGATTTACTTTAACAGCTGAATAACTGAACTTCTGGGAAAAGGGGATAAAAAAAGAGAGAGAAAAGAAAGGCAGGCACATAGTCAGAGCTACATACAAGCATACAAATCATAATAATCTTACATCTCCTCATTACTGCTCTTGCTTGAATGAAGAGCTGATCAAAGGGAGTATTTAAAAAGACAAAATACTCTTCATAAAAGCACAAATCTGGGTTTAAGGTACAATTACATCTCAGTGTCAAAATGCATGTGTTTGTGATTCCTCTGTTCCAAAACAGGTGTGGTTTTTAATTTCACCCCACGGAGGGAGGCACCATCAACATCTAGCACTGCAGCCAGAGTGGGCTGGCTTTCCAGTCCTTGTTAGAAGGACTGGTATATTCACTTCCAAATTCCAATGTTTTTCTGCTTACGCTGTCTTCACCACAGCTCTCACAACTTCTGGCAAAAAGTTTCAGACATGACTACTCCTCTCTAAGTGAAAACAGCTATGTACCTCAAGACACAGAAAGCAATTGAGGAGTCTGCACAAGGCTACTGTACCAGACAGTACTGAAAGCAAAATTTTCTCTTCACAGACACTCCAGGAAGGCTTCTATCCTGCTCAGGGCACAGCCTGTGTTACTGCAGGCAGGATAGTGCTGCTGTGCCATAGAGAAGCATCCCCCTAAAAGCAGTCACTGCTCCTGCCTGCTTAGCATTACGTAGCCTCCTCCATACAACTCCAGTTTCCTTCCCTTCTCTACAAGCCAAGAGGCAGCTTGAATTTTTCATTTGAAGGTTTTAATTTATAAGATAAACAAGACTTCACCCAAGCAGATAAATCATTACTTGTGTCTAGAGAGACTCTGCAATTAATTCCAGACTCTTTAAAGGATATGACCAGAGGTGGCTCTGACTGGAGAGAACAATGTGTGCTTCACTGTATATCTCAGATTTATTCCTGCAAGAATAAAATTTCGTTGCTCTTGGAGCAGTTGGACATAAGAGATATGTTTCAGTGAAGATGCTCACTCTGGATGAGCCAGAAGGTTGAGCTGTCTTTCTCCAAAGAGAGAGGCTAGCTCACTACTGAACCCATTGACATTTTCTCTGAGTCATTTTCTGTTTCTGGTAAATGGCTTTGCTAATTGGAATATTTTGTTCAGTGGTTTCCCCTACACAAGCTCTTACTTTGAAAAGTTCACTAAATACTCCACATTTTTGCTACATTATAAATCTGTAATAATTTGCATATTGACTCATGAGCCTTTTAAGGGATATGTATCTTTGGCTCAGAATTGTTGCTATTTGCCTATTTAATAACCAGGTTTGCTCTGGGGTGCAATATTTGCATGCTTTTCTTTGGTTTTAGGTGTGTGTGGCTAGACCACTGTCTTGTATAAGCAAGAAAGTCCTCGTTTTCAGGTGTAATCTTTCTGATACAGCAAAGAAATCTTAATGACTTGCAGAGAAGATAAAAATACTGAAACCATGGCAACCTCCAAAATTCCAAGCTGATGCCCAACTTTTCTCTGTTGAGAAATGCAGCCTGTTCACCATGCAGAAACGAGCCTAAAGCAGATGTGACCTACAAGTGGAGGAATTGGCTCAAAACAAACTAGAAAATTCAGATACTCTGCCCATTTTCTCAGCTGACAGAAGTGATTTCAAAGGTCGCTTATTCTCCTCCATTCACATCTTTCCTAGAACCAGTATTGCCACAATTTTCTTTTCTGAGTGTTTTTGCACCCTCCGCTTCTTTACCAATGTATTTAAGTAGAAAGATACTTTTACAGATTTAGTGGCTCCTTTTTTTTGTTAGGTTCTGTATGGCATCCTGTAGAGATAAATTCAGCCAGAAATATAAAAGTGCCTGGCTTGATAAAATTATCATGTTTCTAGGGAGAATATGCAGTTACACATATTCTTAAGGTTCATAAGTTCAGCTTAGGTAGATGACACATTTTTGTGAGGTTTAGAAATTGTCTATCAACTCAGGAATGTTCAGAAGGTGAATTTCCAGGCAAAAGAGATACCACAAGTATGAAGGTCAAGTGAGGGATAAATACCTGTAGAAGTGTAAAAATAGGAGCCTGTTTCAGAAATACCAGACTATAAGTAAGTTTTAACTGTGTACAAATAGTTGGTTACCCTTATTCCAGTGTTTCCTCCTCCTTTTCAGCATCATGCTCTGAAAACAGCAAAATTCAGAGTGCATTAGCGTCACTTCACTGTTAATGTTGGAGGAATAATTGCCACTGAATCAAATGCTAAAACGAATCCTACATTAAATGTTCACCTCCAAGGATGCCTGTTGATAGCTTCTGTCAAATAACCAGCAAGAACCTGTCATTGGAAAGCCTACATACAAAGTCAGACTGAGATACAGTCCTCCTTCCCACTCTGCTGTTTATACTGGGGCTTGTAATCAGTGTGTTTATAAGGATGAATGCATTCTTTTACTGAATTTATTTAAAATATCAGTTCAGCATGTAATATATCATGCACTGAAGGTTATGTTTTGCAAACCGACTCTTTAAAAAGGGGCTCCTTCCGAGAGTCTCTCAGAAGACACAATAAAAAACAGACCAGAATTTAGCTTTTTGTACTTTCTATCTGCTCCCACCCATACTATTTACACGTCTGGGAATGTGAAGAAGAGTGAGTCCAAAACAGAAAGAGAAGAGGGAACTCTGGATGCCCCAAGAGAGGTATGCTGAAGAAATAGCAGAAAGTCACATTTCTCTCCGCAGATCTGTTTAGCATTTGGAGCATCCCCTTGGTGGGATAGAGGAACTAATCCAGTGTATCAGCCTTGCACTACTGAGGAGTACATGTATGTATTCTCAGTAGCCCTGAATGAAGGCATGTCATACCTTAGAAGTCTAATTCTTGTGCAAAAAAAAGTGAGATTTGGTGCTTCAGAAGAATAAATGCAACAATTTTCAGTGATCCAACAATCTTCCATGTGAACACTTTCATCATATTTCTTTTGTTGCACTGGCTCTGTATCTGCTCCAGGACCAGTCTGCTGTCATTTATCATAGAATCATAGAATACTTAGGGTTGGAAAGGACCTTAAGATCATCCAGTTCCAACT
This sequence comes from Psilopsiagon aymara, assembly GCA_024733675.1. NCBI lineage: Eukaryota > Metazoa > Chordata > Aves > Psittaciformes > Psittacidae > Psilopsiagon > Psilopsiagon aymara. Next base: position 63,731 of record JANRGW010042701.1, on the reverse strand, counting down.
CCCCTGCCATGGACAGAGACACCTCACACTAAACCCTATCACCCAAGGTTCTGTCCAACCTGGCCTTGAACACTGCCAGGGATGGAGCATCCACAACTTCCCTGGGCAACCCTTTCCAGTGCCTCACCACCCTCACAGTAGAGAGTTTCTTCCTCATATCCAATCTAAACTTCCCCTGTTTAAGTTTGAACCTGTTACCCCTTGTTCTATCACTACAGTCCCTAACAAAGAGTCTCTCCCCAGCATCCCTATAGGCCCCCTTAATTTCATCATCAACATTTGATGATGTTTCCTGAAAATTTGTCTGAAACCAAGAGGTGTGGATAGGACAGCTGACACAGATTAAGTCAGGCAGTGCTCTTTCACACACTGTGCCTCGAAGGGGCTTCTCAGTCTATGGGACTTGGTCATTTCAGCCACCCAGGTAATGACAATTACACCCAGATGGGTCCACACACCACTAGTACCATGTCTCCAACATGTGCCAAAGTCACTTCTTAATATCTTGCAGTAAGCCTAAGACCTTTAACGTAGTGAGCAACAAGGCAGCACCACTTCCCTCTTACCTCAAGCAAAACCCATCCCTGCAGAGGGACACCCATCCCACCCACCATGGAGGCTATGAAACATGGTTCTGAAACACATTGACTATGTTATAAAACCCCACAAGTGGAGTGGGAGGATGCAGCAGGAACTGGGACTGTGGACAGGAACCAGGGCAGGAAAAGCCATCTTTGTTCCTGCTTATCTCAACCCATGGGAATTGCAGTCTTTCGATTCTCCAACACTCCAGGAATTGGGGGGGAGGGGAAGAAAGAGGGGGGAGTGAGTGAGCAACTGCATGGTTCTGAGTTACTGACTGAGCTTAAACCATGACAGGGTGGCAATGACACTTAGACATTTTCTTCTAACTAGAAATGCCTGGTACAGATAAGTCAGGAAATGCAGGTCATGATGAGTGATTTGAAATGCTTTTGTTGTGGGATGCCTGGCTAGAATTGGATATACACATCGTCACAAGCATAAGCTCTTACCTAATCTGCCCTTTTCCAAACAGCCTCATGATGATGACTTGAACATTGTGGCACAAAAGATGACTTGATAATGCTAAATCTTCAACTTCTTAGAGGGCAAATTGTCATCTAAAATAATCTTTGAGGGCCTACTTGATATGTACTGAATCCTTGGTGTCAGTAAGGCAAGCTTTTCTCTTTTGGAGTTACGATTTCCATGGAGCAGTGGGCTGATTTGCCAAGGGCCAGCTGGGCTAAAGTAAAATGGCTCAGAAATTCAGAAGGTGACAAATAACAGTAAAACTTTAAACTTTGGTATCTTGGTCACCAAGGGACTGTTCTCTTGAAAGTGTTACTCCTGGAAGATACTGCTAGTTTTCTTCAGATTCTGATTTGCAAAGTTAAGACAGCTTGAGCTATGACTGAAGTTCCTTTTTATTTTAAAGAGTACAACCCACAGACTGCAAACAAAAGAAGATAAGATGGGAAAAGCATGTCTCAAAACAGTTCTTTAAAAAGCTGTAGCTGATGTCCTCCTTATTTTTCTTGATTCAAAATGCTTAAATAGAGATCACTGGTAGAGATGTGGCTGACACTTAATGATCTTTGCTGCATTATTAGAGGTTTCTCAGCTGTCTAATTTTTCAGACAACACATAATCCATACCATTACCATAAAGGATTCATTTTCCAAGCTATAACTGCTGAAGTTTCTCTCCATGAATACAAATAGGAAGTACTGTCTGCTGCGATTTGAGCAGTACCTTGCAGCTAGAGAGTTCACTTTCAATTCTGCTTGAGGATAAGTTATTTAGTAAACATAACTTTACCATTTACAAAACTGGTTCAGTTACAATTGAATGTCAGTCTTGGCTGCAGGCCTTTGGTGAAATACTTTGTTAGAATTATTGCTATCTTTGAGCGACAACGATTTTATTTATAGTGCGATAAATTCCCTGAATTCTCTAGAGGTTTTTTGCAATTTGTCCCAGCAAGAAGGAAATCAGCATCTGACCCTTTGTGTATCATTTTAATAATCAACTTAGAAAAGAAGGTCCACTGAAAGCTAAATGTTGATGCATTTCACTTTGCATCATTAAATTACTTTGTTAGACTGTCTATGTATAATGAAACTGAACATCTCACATAGACAGAGGTCTACCAAACAACGGACTTTGTATATTGCTATCACGATTAGGTTTATCATTTTAGGGTAATTTGATGAATAGCTAATAGGAGAACACTCCAAAATTCAGATAATATTTATGCTGCAGTAAAGCAACAGAAGTTTGAAAGCTATAATAGGAATCTGAGTTTAGTTATGGAGATATGATTTTGCACCACAGATTGCTGTCATATTCAAATTAGATCATCCACTAGGAATCAAGCTAATACACTGGATATAAGCAGCAAATAAGTCAATCAACACTAGTCAAAGAAGTTATGAAAACACTATGTACTCAAACATATGCTGCTTCAAAGTTAAGTCATGGCTTCTACTGCTAAAGAAACATATGACAAAAGAAAATGCTGAATACCAGAACATTCACAAAATAGATGCTTGGAAAATCAATACTTGCCTACAATAATGTCTCTCTTCTGGAGGTGAAATAGCCATATATACAGACGTAGTGGGAAATAGCAGCAGAATAATGATATCATGGGGTCCAAACCTGGAGCTGGCTTGCCTGGCTGTGGTGGCCTTCAGCTGCTGTGCTGCTGTGTCTCTGAACCCCATTGAAGACAAAATAATAGGGTGAAAAAAAGGAATATTTAAAAAATTATGAGCATGATACAAATATAGATACTGTTACTTAGATGATCATAGATGATGCAAATGACTGCAACTGAAACTGCATTATGAACCTGGAGCTGCCTTAGAATAGTTTAGAGCAGCACTAGAATAAATGTTAAGAATAACTATTAGCTATTCAGATAAAGGGTACAATAATAAGAACGAGGAATTTAATTAAAAAAACATAAAATGTGTCAAAAGAAACTTTAAATTGTGCTTTCTGGATAATAGCTATTTTTTGAATACACATTTATAAAGGTTACTTTAAAATGTTTAACTTCTCTAGTAATATGGTGACATGCTTGTCTATGCAGCATTCTCGTTTGACTCTTAAAAGTAGGAAATAACTTGCAACTACCTCAATAAATTAGCCATTTTGCAGTTAATCACTCTTCAGCCCACATTTTACAGAATATTACAGAATATTCAGACTCAATCTCATCACTTGAGAGAAATGTCACTGATATTGTTAGCTCCAATAAATGGAATTGAGTAACAATGCTTAAAATCATTAAACAAATATTGCGTCTGTATTGTGTTCCAAAACACAAGCTGAGGGAGAATTTATTGACAATGTGATGAGTACATCACATTGCTCAGGAGTGTCACACAGCTCAGGAGTACCCTGAGCTGTATATCACAAACATGATCTTGATCCAAACCCCATTAGCATGGTGGAGTCTCTTCATTATCTGTAATGGCTTTTGAATAAGTCTTGTATTGATTTTATATTAAATATAAGAAAAGTATTCCTCCCAAAGCCTAAGGAGAAGAAGTCTGAATGTTTTATTTGCAAAGGATCAGTTTAAGAAAAGCCAATCACCTTTTCTCTTTTATAGAGATGTTAACTGTAAAAGTTTTAGGGCAAATTTAAATTGAATCCTTGAAAACTTTGAAACTGTTGAAGCACAAAACAGAGAATACTACAAGCAACTTCATGTGACAAATTTTTGAAAAACTAATAAAGTCCAAACCTCAAATACTTAGCTATATAGATGAGGTTTATTTTATTGCATAATTTATCACTCCCCTGTCCTAGGTGAATAGAAATAAGAATGTTTGTTTTATAGGTGACATTTGAGCTGCAATTAAATTGCAGCCCTTCTCCACAGAGTTCATTAGTTCAGTACATACCTCATCTCTCACCTCTTATGTAGTTGCAACACCACAAAACAAACCTCTGTAATTTTATAAGTAGCTTTTTTATTGAGGCATCTAAAGATAACGAGCTGTGTATCTGAACGTGTATGTGGCAAGATATAAAAATTCTGTTAGCATTAATAGAGCTTTTATGCACGTTTTACAGCAATGTAATTACTGAGCCATATCTCCAAAATTGTAATCAATTGTCAACAATTTTTTATTCCATAAAAAAATGCTTAATGGTCAGTTCATGAACAACTACAGTAACCTTTGCCAAATATGTATTGGGAGGTGCTTAAATTTTTAAGTTGAGTGACTCTGCATTGACAAAATGGTCAAACAGAACATCTTTTCTTGGTTAGAAAATAATCTCTTGGTTAGAAAATAAGCTGAATATGATGCATCATTATTGTGAATGCACACTCTAAACATGCTGAAAAAGGTGTAAAGCCACATTTTTTCATTCATTGTTTTGGTGTAGTGCTTTGGGGAAGATATTTTCCTTCCCTTGGGAACAGGGGATGTCTTCAAAAGCTGTAAATACTTGACGAACAATGTGGGAAAGCTGCTCATGTTAAAGCCAATCTGAGAGAAGAGCTCCCTGATTAAGACGCAGATCTGACGTGCAGGGAAATCTGTTCTTTGTCACATTTTCAGCTTGTAAGGTTCATTCTGCTGTCATTGAAAGCTTAATAATGTTGAGCCATGGTGGCATATTTATGTATTGGTTAAAAGTGTCTTGAGAAGTAAGTTTATGAAATCACGTTAAAACAATGCAAAGATTGGGTTTTCTTGGAGCAGTTATTGGCAGGAGAATATGATCTGTACATGATTATACACAGTTCTGTAATATTTGAAGCTTTCCTTGGTGCCCAGCTGTCTTGTGTTTTCTACCTTTTTGAATTCAGGACACCTGCTGTGATCATCTCTTTTTTTTCTTTTTACAATAGCAAGACAATGACTACTTCTCTCTATTACTTTCAAGATACAGGGTAACAGAATTTGCCATAGAAATTGCCTGCCATGTGGGTAATTAATTATGTTAGTTACCTACAATCACTCTGATTTGTTTGTTGTTCTTGACATCTGTAATGAGCACGTACACTGACAGCTTTGAGAGTTTCCACTGAGAAATCCATCATACAATCTGTTTAGTCCAAGGGCTGTGCTGCCGGATGTGCCAGTCATGTTAGGAATGATGAAAACAGACTGACATTATGCAAGACTTGGACTCTTGCCACGCTGTTGCCTTCACCTACAGTAGATGTGTGGATATGTATTGTCACCTAAAGGCTTCCCATGAAGCTGTGCCACCTGACAGATATCTAAGTGAGGAAGATTATGTGTTTTAGCCAGCTGTCAAACAGTCTACAGGGTTCCTTCTTTGTACTTTGAGTCAATGGTAGGGCAAGGAGATGACCCTTTACTTCTTGGTGTGCTTCTGTGACCCTATACACAAGAGCTTTTGATCAGAAAGAGACTGACTGCCACTTGGTGCTGGCTTTTGTAGGCACATAGGGATGGGCACTGCACCTGCAATGAGAGCAACTGGAGGCTCAGCTCCTGCCTCCTCAGATGTCCCAGGAAGGAGCTCACCCCTCTTTGCTTATACGGCTGCTTGGCTATGTCAGGAGATAGAAGCTGAAACATTTTATCCCACAGGGTAGTGAAGTTGGAACCTCTGTCTCCCTTCAGTCACAAAGTCATGCTCATCATTCAATTTCATATTTTCCCAGTGTTGTGTGGCTATCATATGCAATGGAAATTTCTGTTGTTACAACAGCTTTCTCCATTCCCCAGTCCTGTTCTTGCCCAAAGACCAATCAATTAATACAACACCTAGTTCCAGTGTGCTCATGCCTTCTGTATTTGGAAGAAACTTGCCAATTATAATGTAATACAGAGATCATCTGAGCAGCAGTGATACTTCAGCCTCCCACCAGAGAAATAGCTCTTAAATCTCCTATGAATCTCAACAAGATGACTGTCACCTGACATTTTTTTCCTGCGCTTAGTGTGCCTCTTTAGGTGACAGAGTAGCCAAAGAGATTATCCAAAGCAAGCTTAAATGCATTCATGTCTTAAAATCATATGAAATAGAGGAGACGGCTGTTCTGAGCTGACCTAAGTACAACACAAACTTCTCACACTCATTTCTTTGTGCTACAGTTATCTCCGTTCCACAACACATCCTTATGTGAGTACCACGTGCATTGTTTGAATTTAAGTGCAACAGCTTCAGCTATTGTGTAAACCAATGAAACCAACCTATCAAGACAAAAGATGAAAGAATTGTATATAATACAAAGGACAGTTGGGACCCAGCCTTGATGTTGCCTTGTAGAATGCCAAGTCCTGTTTCAGTCAACCTCAGCCAAAGCTGAGTGTATTCCAGCTGGTTTTCCTCTTCTTCCTGGGAGTTAATGCTACACTTCCACTGGCATTTTGTGAGAAAGCTCTCAAAAGAGCAGCCCTTTAGAACAGCAGTCCTCCCAACAAAGCTGGACAGAGAACAAGAACAGTGAGAGAGAAATAATGAGATTTTTGAAAACAGAAAATCTGAATGAATTCATTAGAATTTATGTTCTCATATCTTACAGTTCTTTTGAAAATTGTTTCCACTTAAAGTGAAATTAATCTTTGCTAACTATTTGTCTTGAGAGGTGATATATCTCATCTAAGATAGATAACATTCCCATGATGCAATGAATTGTCCCCTTGAGAAACATTAAGTTAAAGTAGATGCTAACCTAAATTTTTGTGAAATTAATCTTAAAGTGACCCACCCATGTCCACACTTTATATCAGCTGGGAATAGAATTCCAGCTCCATCAAAAATCGGTGTGTAATCCTCTGACATTTACTCTCCCACAGGAAGATACAACAATACTTTTTAAAGTATGAAGATATGGGATGTTTTCTCTCCTCAACCTTCAGCTCATTATGTGTTCATGCTGCTTGATTTCATAATAATCAATTTTCTAGATTTCATTTTGATAAACTTCATCTCATTACAGAATGAACACATTCTAAATCTGGAAACAAACCCCTGAAACAAACTCTATTTTGTAAGTATCACTATTAGCATAGGCTGATTTCTTAGTTAAAAATACTTTTTCATTTACATGTGAGTAGATGTGCAAGGAGTACCTTGTGTGTTTCTCAGATCTTTCCTTAGACTTCTGATGTTTCTTAGGACTGCATGTAATGGGCTAGATCGTTTTATATTTGCAACCCAAGGAGCTCTACATGTTTGCTGTATTTTGTTACCATTGACCTTTCTCAGAATGAAATCCTTCAGTAATTTTTTGGTCAATGCTCTATAAATCTCAGGATATGCACACATGTGTACTTGTGTATGTGTTTTATGCAATACTGGCCTTCTTAGCACACCATAAATGTTCCTGGCGGTGACATCAGTTTGCAAGCTTTATCCGAAATTACACTGCCAACAAGCAACTTCTCTGAAAGAGCTCATTTCTTGCAGACTTCTTGCAGTCTTTTTTGGAGCATTTGTTGGACTTTCTGACTGTAAAGATTCTACTACAAACAGACAAATGCTCAAAAGCACATAGACATGCCCAAATTTTAAGGCATGGAATCACATTAATTGAACAGATGCTCTTAAACAATTTTGTTGCAATCCTTGATTTAAGTTTTCTGATGTGCACAAGGACTTCGCAAGGTGCAAAAATAGGCAAATTTGTGATTTAGATAAGCAAGTCACTAACATTACAAACAAGACAGAGAGAACAATTTGAACTGGACCTGTAGCAGGTAAGGCAGACCAAGATCTGCATATATGTGCATGGAAGTCTGGAGATGGAGAGAAACTGTGGAAAGCTCATTATTCAGATCATTCAGGTTTGTGAATCTGAAAGTTAATTATAAAATTTAATTTTTGACTAACAAGGAAGAATGAATGTTTTAACATATGGTGCCAGATGTTATTAAAGAAAAAAAAAAAGAGGAACCGAACTGAAGCTTTCTGCTATTTATCCAAATATGTTATAATTTTCTTCTGAACATTTAATTAATTTAGACAATATTTTTTAATTATTTTTTTATTTTTCAAAACAGCACCATTTGAATTGATTCCCTGCCCAAGATAAAGCTGTCGATCTTCTCTGGAGGGGGAGGAAAATGTTCTGATCTGGCTTTATAAACTGCATGGTTCCACAGCTGGAAATTCTGACATGTTGAACAGAATTGACTTCTTATCAGTTTCTTGAAATAAGTCCTAAGGAGATGCCCAATGTTAAACTCCTTCTCATTCAATTTTTCCAATAAATTTGACAACAGCAACTTTTGACTTAAACAGATACAAATTAAGAAAATTCTCCCAAAATACATTTCGAGGTTTGTTGTAGCTTTTAATGAATATCAAATAATGTGCATGGTAAATGCCTACACTCTATCCTGCAATGAGTTTTGTTCTGTTAGTCTAAAGTTTTTATATTATCCCCTCCGACTCTCTTAATCCTTCCTAAGTGCGTTTGTGTATCGAGATCATTAATAAGCTTAGATATACCATTACTCCTTCCCTTAACAAAGCAGGGTACATTGCAGACATTCCTTTATATAGAACTGAAGAAAAATTCAGACAAATGCTCACAGCATGAGGAGCTTGCTGCATTACAGACATAAATGTAGCTCAGTGCCTCAGTTCTTTATAGACTACATGCTGGAAGAGCACTGCCCAAGCACACGGTTCATGACCTAGTTAGACTTATTTGGAAACAGCGTTTTCTTTTCCTACTTAGAAAACCAGTTTTTTCAGCTGTTTTCCTATTCCTCTAGTCAGCTGAGGAGGACGCTGGGTTTTAACTGGTGGTGCTACTCAAGGTTCACAGCCTGCTTGTCACTCTGGTCATTGGTTTATACAACAGGCTTATATTTGGTCTGATTGCCTCTGAGCACTTACTCAGCTAAAAGAAGACAGTGGGGAAAGACAGAGAAATTATGTAAATGAAAGTGGAAGCCAGACTGGGGAACGAAGGACTCGCAGCAACATTAAGCCTGTGTCTAGGGAGTTTCTCAGAAGTCAACATGGACATGATACTATCTCCTGGTTCCCAACTAATCTAGCTAAATCACCTTTAAAGTCCTTTTGTTCCAGGGAAATTTTCTCTTATCCAAAGAAAATTCCCATGTTTTGGTTGAAGATTGACGTCAGATGGAGGTTGAGATTCACGTTGACAAAAGCTTCTTGTGGTGGTGGTGACTCTACCTGTTCCCCAGCTAAACAAGTTGCCAAGCTCTTCTTGAGACAAGAAGAGTTTAAAGGAGCCTGTCATGGTTTAAGCCTAACTGGTAACTCAGAACCGTGGAGCCATTTGCTCACACCTCCTTCTTCCTTCACTTTCTCCAGGTGGGATGGGAAGGAGAATCAAAAGAACGTGAACTACACAAGTTGAGATAAGAATAGTCCAATAACTAAAGTATAATATAAAACTACTACTAATAGTAATAATTATAATAACCATAAGGGAAATAACATGGAGAGAGAATATAAAACTAAAATGGGAAAGGAGAAAAACCCAACAAACACAAGTAATGCACAATGCAATTGCTCACTACCCACCCACCGATACCCAGTCCGACCCAAGCAGCCATCATCCCTTCCAGGTAACTCCCCCCAGTTTATACACTGGGCATAATGTGCTGTGGTACAGAATACCTCTTTGGCTAGTTTGGGTCAGTTGTCTTGTCTCTTCTTCCTCTTGGCTTCTCATGCCCCCCCTCACTGCCAGAGTATGAGACACAGAAAAGTCCTTGATTGGAGTAACTATTACTTAGCAACAACTAAAATATCAGTGTGTTACCAACATTGTTTTCAGACTAACGCCAAAACACAGCACTGCACCAGCTACTAGGGAGAAAGATCACTGTTACACCCAAACCCAGGACAGAACCAAATGTGTTATCCTGTTAGCATCCCACTATTTCACATTTGCGTGTAACTCCTCTGGAAGCTCCTCAGGTTTTGAGCCTGTTGCTATAACGACAATGTAACCTTGCCAGTGAAATGGAAAAGTTCTAATCAGTATTTTTTTAAGTCCACTTTATATAATTCCTCCCTCTTCATTCAGTGTTTCCTTCAAAAGATACTATATATAACATTCAGAGGTTAAAATGGTATCCTGATCCCTTATGCTTATTTTGGCCAAATTAAAGTCTTAACCTCAGGAAACATCAAACCAGTGGGTGACATTTACCAGCTGAGAGCTGATGGGAATCAGGAACAATGTGCTGCTTGACTTGCACATATATACTAGCACTATTTTATTTCCAGAGTGTTCATCAACAGAAACTAGTCTTCACATAGAGGCATTTGCACAAGTGATTTCGACAATGCCATCTTGCTGCTTTTTCCTGTATTGTTTGGATAATTGCGTTGTCAAGAATTACTTATCGTACATTTAGCACTTAATACCCATTTATTATGAGTTCATGTAACTCCTATTTAAAGAATAATACATGCTAACTCCTTTCTACGCCATTTGATGCCACTTTGATTCTGTAATTGCTGGTTTCCTAGGATATTATGCCACAAAACCTGAAGAAATAATTGGTTGTTTCATTCCAGACAATACGTTTTGGAGTTGCATAGAGTTTTAACTGGCAGATTTGTAACAGTGCAACAGAGACATAAAGGGAATGAATGCTTAACCATGGAATATGATTGCACAAGGTAACGTGTAGCTACTGGTATTAGGAAGCTACAGCTAACGTTGCTCAAAAGAAAAGGATTCCTTAAGCAAATGTTGTAAGTTTTATGCCTTTGAGGGATGCTATCTGCAAGAGTATCTCAGTACTGCATGTCAGCACAAGGTGGAACAAGTACCAAATGTGATACAAAAAATAGGTGACTAAAATACACAGCTCTTCAAATGCTCAGCTATAATTATTTTTTTGTTTGCAGACTGCATACAGAAATCTGCAGAAAAAAACCATCTGTTTTTGCAGGGGATTATTTCTGTGAGTACCTAAAAGCAAAGTGAAGGAGTATCTTGCAAATATATTTAAAAAGGACTATTTTAGCTAAACTTTTGTTATGTGTTAACGCTGGTATCAAGTGGCAATAAAATACTGGTATATAGGTTTTTTCAGCACCTTTACAGTCAGCGTTTGTTTTACAGCAAATCCCACTATTTGATTAGAAAATCAAATTCTAATTTTGATTTGCTATTTTTATCTGGTTTTGTTTGTAAGAAATCAATCAAACTTTCACTACTTAAGATTGCTGTCACTTTCCATGGTAAGATCACACAATTGTTGCATACAATTTTGCCAGGCTGAAATTTGTCACAGCTTCCAGATTTGTAAGGAGGGCTAGAGACTAGATAAAAGATCATGATTGTGGTCATTTTTAATTTGAAAATTGTCAGCATGCCCCCCATAGCAGGGACTGTCACCCTTTGAGTAGCTTTATATGCTTGGTTCCTTTAGGAAAGCATCAAACTAGATTTCATGTGTTCCCAGGTTGCTGCCTGACTTACTCAGCATCGTACAACCCTCTGGTAGGGTTCAGAGATGGAACAAATATGTGCTGAGTCCTGCTTAAGGGCCTCAGCTACTGCATTTTCACTGAAACGCAGTAAGAAGAAACAATTGTCCTTTATCCAACACCTGGACTTCAGAGTATCATAGAGTTTTGTACTATTACAGCTGCAGCTTATATAGGAACATGCCTTAGTGCACAGCATGTCTTTAAGGAAGTCTAATATTTTTTCACTCAAAATAATTCTCTTTAGCTCAGCCTCTCTGCCTCATGCTGGTAGGGCACCTGTGGTGTGACCTTCCTAAGGACAGCATCTAAAATGCAAACAGCTTTGCCGGAGCTTTTCACCTGAAGCTCTCTTCTTGGGCAGCAGAGTCAGTGCAGTTTGGACTGCAATTTATCCTGGCTTAAAGTTGGTAATGAAAATTGATCACAAAGATGTGATCTAAATTTTTTACCTCTCATGTTAACTATACAGAGAACCTCAACTCACTAACTCAGGCAGGAAAGTGCATCTTGTGCATATCTAAAGGTAATAGTGCCCCACACAAGTGATGATCACCTGAGTTTGTAGACTAACACTTCAAATAAAAACGGGTCAGGGTCTTAATAACAGCTGACATGAAAGGGAGAAATGGGAGTGTTAAATGTGTAGTTCAGAAGTTTATTTTCCAATGATAGAAGTAACAAAGAGATCATCATTTTAATGAGGAGCTGTATTCCCAAAGTATGTAAATATGGGATAAATTCCAAATGTGTATAACTGTGAGCCCTTTTCTAATTGACGTGTCCAGAGGTCTGCAGCAGGAGGTGGTGCATACATCACGCCATGTATTAACTTATTAATTAAGCCTCTGGGTGGCCTGACTGCAGGCTGACTCATCATCAAATCCATTTTCTGATGACAGCTAGGCAAATCAAAACAAGTCATGTAGATTATATATCAAGTTTGAGAACAGACTATGGAGCTTTATGGTCCTCTAATTAAACACACCAGGACTACCATCTTAATTAAAAGAAATTTTCTCATTGTGTTCAACAAAAAATAAATTATGCAAACAAATAAAAAGGAGGTTCTGTAACATGAATTGTACTCTCATGACCTGCCAGAAAAGTTTGTTGCTCCTGCAGCCTAAAAGACATACACCTCAGAAAGGATCTGTGAGAAACCAAGCCTAGAAAAATAAAGCCAGATCAAACTTTCATGGGAAACCCCAGCCCAGGTTTTTTGCTTCATTTCTGTGTTTCCACTCTGGTTTCAGAGCACGGGGAAAAAGCATGGCTATTGCCCTCACCCTGAGGAATGTGTTTTGGTGCAGTATTAAGGCACACAGCTGTGGATTTTGCAGCCCAAACTGTGTCAGGTACAGGAATTACCAAGGGCTGCTCACAATTAATATCGATCACTTATCTCAGCTGTTTGGTATTAGAAAGGATGTAAGTGCAGCTATCTCTCCCAACAAGGTGTTGGAGAGGTGGGGTCCAGGTGCAACCAGGGCCAGTATTGCTAATGAGCTTTAAAAGGTTAGCTGTAGGTCTAGTTGAGGTGCTACATTTTAACAGTTGTAACTTGATTGTACCTGATCACCTAGTATGTGAACCTGATGCATGCTGAATGGGGCTATGCTCTTGAAGGTGGAAAGCCTTATCTGTGGACAGAAAATTGCAGCATGAAAGACAAATGTTCTGCATGGGGTATGTAATGTGGGACTTGGCTTTTTGGAAATGGTAGGGTAGGTGCAGGGTCAGTGGCAGACTGATTCCTGTGAAGGAAAATACATTTTTTCATTTCAAATTGACTTGCTGGATGGTAAACACAAAGGCCTCAACATGAAAAGCATCTTAGAGCATTGAAATTACCAACTACTTCCTAGAATCTGGATCAGATACTTCAGATCCATTTCGAAGTGATTGGGTTGTGGGTTGTCCTATATCATTAGTAAACTTACACCAATGCAAAGCAAATTGAAAGCTGCCTCTCTACTTCAAGTGTATAAATGGCACCTGCATAGTGTGCATGTGACCTGAAATTTAAAAACACATGCTTGACCCAGCATCAGATGCTAATGCTCTGGAAGGCAGCCTGCTATATATAGCCCAGGCCAAATATAGCTGAGTTCATCATTTTACACCCTGCATTCTGCAATTTGCCTTTACAAACTGCTGATGGTGAAGTTGTTTGTTGCTTTTTTGAGGCTTCAGGTTACAAGTGTGAATTGGATTGTTAGTAGACATTCTTCCTATAAGCAGCATTTTCTACTTTAAAAAAAATGTGGCCAACTGCTAATGGTTTTAAAATTCACTTCTGTTTTGCCTTTTAAACATGCATGCACAAAGAAGGTGCTTCTAGAAAACAAATAAGTGTTAAAGGATGTAATGATGCAGTCTACAGTGAAGCTGGGTCACTGCTTACTGCAAAAATCTCAGCTAAGGCTGCAGAATTCTCCAGGTTTAGTCTAACAGAATGTCTGAAATGTTGCTTTTCCAACAACTGCTACCTTTAAATGCAAGAAAGGGCCCTGTGGATTAAAAAATAAATTCCTAGCTAATTTTTCAATCCAAGTGCATTAATTATAAATGTGAGACAGAATGCGCCTACTGAACCAAAAGAGAAAGAGCAATACGAAAGTGTTGGTCTACAGAGGCAGTGTTTATTTTTAATATATTAATAACAACCGACTTGCACTAGTTTGTTGGGGGTTGGTGGGGTGGTGTCTAAATTCCTTCCTTTTAGAGTCTAATTTTTCCAACATCTTTTGCTTCTGTTTGAATGAAATTAGAACTGGGTCAGAAACATCTAGAGCTTTATTTTCCTGCATTTAATTTTATTTCTGTCATATTTGGAGCCTTGGAGCAGGCAGCCCCAGCTGTCTGATTCCTTGTACAAATGCATGTGGATCTCGAGGTGCTTGTGCACAGCTGCTCAGCAGATGCCAGGCTCTGCTGTACCAAATCACTTCTACAACTGCAAACTCAGACATGGAGGCAGCAGTCTGCACCTAATCTTGGAAATATAGCTCTGCAGCTCTTTCAAGACTTGTTCAAGCCATGCCATGCTGCTCTTTCAAATTGCCTGAGACCTATGTCGGGAGCAAGTATTTAGAAAAATCTTATTCCCGCAAGTACCACTGACTTGAATTGAGATCTAAGCATTTCCAGAAAGCTCCGTCTGTATTTGGGAAGCCATTCCAGAACCATGCCCAGAATATTAGATATAATAGCAGTAACCATCCACAGCAGTTCTCCTTTTGTGAGTTGTGAATGAGTGTGGGTGTACACCAGGTTGCCACCCACCAACATTATGGAAGAAGGCTCCAGCACTAGATAGTACCTTTGCCTCTACTCCCCAAATACATAGCTGCTGCCAGCAGATGCCATGATTGCAAACCAAATAAACAGGTACAGAGCATGTTAAAGCTGATATTTAAAAGGATCTTGCTGTGGGAAAACAGCATTTTCATAGTATTGTAATGTCACTCTATTTCTCTTGAATACTTATTATCAATGACACTTAATCATTAACTGTAAAAGTAATAGTTTTCTTAATAACAGGGGAAAGGGAGGGATTCAGTTTGGCCAGGTGACAATCCCACCTGATTGGTTGTTTTGTGTTTTTTCCACTTTTGAAGACAGGAGAATTATTGAATAGCCTATTAGGGAGCTTTTGCCATCAGAAGAATGATGTTGATGAATGTTTCAGATACAGAGGATTCCACTAATGTCTCCATTTGTGAAATTGTCATTAATCTTTTCAAGATACCTGCTGCATTTCGATTGACATTATGCATTTCAATGTCCTATTTTCTTGATTCTTTTGTTTTATTTTCCTCTCCTTCTCACCTGGAAGGTGAAGACCAAAAGAGGTTGGAGAGAATTGGAAGCTGTTGTAAATATATTTTGTTTTCAAAGTTCTCCATGTGTCACATGCTCTATTTAAAACAAAACATACGGCAGATTCCCTGTCTTGGTCTCAGCAGATCTCCCCTCTTCTGTGCTAGAGCAACTCAATCTACAGTTTCCATCTGTTTTTCTACAAAAGTTCTTATTAAAGCATCAGTTTGCAAATGAAAGTTTCTATCTACCTTGTATGAGTACTCTATGACCACCCACTGGGTAGCTGAGCTGATTGCTGAAAACCTGTTGTGAGCCAAAGATCATTAATTCAGTTACTCATGAAGACTGAACACAAATGATTTTTTTTTTATTATTATTATTTTTTATTTCAACAAGAAAAAGAATTTTACTTGGTTGGGGAAAAAAAAGAACAACCCTCTGAAATATGTCAAAAAGCACATACAGACGCAGTGGGGACCTGCTCTGGAAAAACTGAATGTCTAAGTGGTAAAAGTTGGTGAATTACCAAGAGTCTCACTTTCAGAGCTAGCAGGAACCCTGAAATATCTTCTGCAGGTGTGCAGACACTGGTGTGGACTTGAAAGGAAAGGATAAGGAAGGACAAAAAAGGGGCCCCTTCTCTTCATTGCTGTTTGGCCACAAATAGGTTTCTGCTAGTTATACTTAACAAATTTTGTATTGTAAATTTGTATTATACTTAACAAATATTGTGTTTTGTATACTTAAGAAATATGCTAAACAAATTTTTTCTGTTTAATCAAGGCTGGAGCTGTCACTGGAGTAAAGTACCCATAAACACATTGCTCTAAGCCTGAAAAGGTGTTTTGGTTTGGGTTTTGTTGGTTTCTTTTTTTGTTGTTTGGTTTTTTGTTTGTTTTGCTTTTTAAATTCGATC
>JANRGW010042701.1:0-47517 GCA_024733675.1 Psilopsiagon aymara | reverse complement strand
GATCCCCCCCCCCCCCCCGTTTTTTTCTTCTTTATTTTTTGCCTTTTTTTTGTGATATTTTTTTGAAAGACCTGGAAGAGAATCTGGGAGCAGTTTGTCTTCCTCTCTGCCGAGCGTGGCTGCAATCCTGGTGCTGCTCCCTCATGTCCCAGCCAGAGAATACAGTCACCATGATGCTAGTAGTAGTATGTTTTATAGTGGTGAAAGCATTCTAAAGTGAAGAGAAAAAAAGAGGGGGGAGGTACTTCACTTGATGTGATGCAACCCTGATTTTCTTGTCACTCTTCAAACATCTTTCTGGCTCTGTGCAAGTGCATCAGCCCAGGGCCATGCATACAAGAAAAGTGACACATTTGAGGGCAGAGCACCGCTTGCTAGAGTCTAGCTTCCTGGCAAAGCCTGTGGCTCATTTGTGAGGCTGGGACTGATACCATGAGTTGCCTTATGAACATCAAGTGTAATTTGCTGGGCTTGTTTTTGAGCAGACTGCCTCTATTCCAGTATAGGAAAAGTTATTCCCTCCCTCAATATCTACATTGTAGAGGGGGCTGGAAGGTGGAAATAGTTCTCAACAGAAACAGACGCTTGAGGGTTGATACCTAGCAAATATGGGCATGGTTTTCTACATTTAACCCCTTGCCATAAATGTTTATTGCATCTGCATGGTTACAAGCAATTAGATAACGCATTGAGCTGATATTCATACACTAATTGCAGGTTGTTTCCTGGGTTTTCTCCCTCTAAAAAATAAGTATAAAAGAGAGCTCTTTTCAGCTGCTTTGTCCTCAGGCAAAAGAGCCAATTAGTAAACTCTAACCTCTTAACATTGTGTTTCTGTGCTGTTAATCATGAGAAATAAGAAAAGGCCCCAGTGCTTCCAGGGTAGAGCCTGTGGGCAAAGGAAAGTTCTAGAATTAAAGGGCTGTTGGGCAGCCATTATTTAAAGAAGAAAACTGCGTGGCTCTGGGGACTGCAGGTTGAAAGGGGCAGCAGGGTTCTGCTGCCTTTGGAGTGCAGTAAACCAGAAGCTAAATACTAACCTGGAACTCATTAAGGACCAAGGAAAGCATCTTTGTGCTCTCTGCTCTTTCAACTGTTGTTTTTATTCGTTATTTTGAATTCAGAGTCTAAAACAAGCCTACAGCAGAGTTTGTCCTTTTTCTTGGTTTAATGGTAAAGAGCTTATTTTGGCTGAGAGAATGTATATGTCTGAGCAAATCTCTTTTTCTAATGAGAATGTGAAGCTGGTGTTGAGAAAAACACAAAGCAAGCTACATATCAGACTGGTGGTGGGAGCTCATCTGTCCCTCCTCCTCAGGTGCCCTACATGCTGGTGCAAGTTGGAGGGAGAAGGGAAGGTCCTCAAGCACAGCCCCTCCTATCACGCGTGTGCTGATGGCCACTTGAAGAGCACAGCTGATTCCACAGCTTCCTTTCTAGCCAGAAAAAAACCTACATGCTGCCAGGGAATAACTGCACTTTTAGTGCTTGACATCTTGCTTCTTGGCAGTCTGGTCCATGTATAGCTGAGCCGTCTGAAACAGGAATGTTATATTCCACATTCTTTAATGCTACTTTACTTTGCCATTGCAATGTAAAGGTGTTTGCATGCAACTTGCAGCCAGGAGCATGGAGGCTTAAGCTCCTGAACTTTGAGTTTTAGAGGTGAACAGGCAGTATCTTCAAATTCTTACAGAGGAAAATAGTGCCATCTGATTTTGTAACAATGGAATGGGGAAAAGTGGTCTATTATAGTATTTAAGACTCTAAAATCAGTCTATGGGACTTGGGAGCAATGCATGGACCTGCCACCCAGTCTTAACCTACACCTCATCTATTCATGGGGAAGTGCAGTCAGGAGACCTCTTTATAAGAGGTTTTACATCCTGAGTGTAGCATGTTCATGCACCTCTTGGTGCATAGGTAGCACAGCTGAGTAACCAAAGTGGCGTTTTCACACCGCAGATTTGATTTTTGCCAGGTTGAAAAATAACTCAGCGCGTCTTCCCCCAAGACTTGCCAAGTTTCTGTGTTTTATTAGGCTGTGAAATAAATTCATGTGAGAAGTAGTGGGACGGCTTAAAAGCAGAATCTTCAGTCTTCTGAGCTTGTGCCCTTGAGAGCACACTGCAGGAAATGACTTAGTAAAAGTAAGAAATGTAAAAATTATTTAATCTTCTTAACCTCTTCAGTGCAGCCAATATCAAAAAATGTGAGGCTCTATGATGCTCTTAAGTCTGAAAATGGAGTTACAATAGTTCTGTTTGTCATTAGTGACAAACTGTCTCAGACCTTGTGTTACCTAGACTGGTCTGGCTTGTGGGGCAGGCTGGATTTACACAGGAAACAAAGTCATGCTTTTTGTCATTTCAGACACTTGCTGGCACTTAAGTTTTCAACAGAATTTGAGGGACCAGCTTACCAGAATTTGTTGGAAATTCAGCAGTAAGGGGAACCTTTTGGCCTGCTAAGAAATCTCTTGTACCAGTAAATGGCCCACATCTCCTAGCAGATTATAGGACAGAAATTGTACTGTGCCACTGCCAGCCTTCCAAGTTCAAGTCCCTTTGTGCAGCTGAGAGCTGGCAGGCACCAGAAAAGATATCATGAGCAGAGCAAACTTCACCTGGACCATTATGAGTCAGAGACATCCACAGCGAGCCTGGTGCCAAACCATCTGTCCCAAGTGCCCAGCAGCACAGTGTGAATAAAAATTCACCTCTCCAGCTATGCTGCGTGCAGGTGCAGCAAAGCTTTCTTATATGTCCTCTGATCTCTCAGCATCACTCAGTATGTGATGATTCATTTGGGAGGTATTTTTGTTCCCTGGCATTTGCATTTTCTGTAACTGGTTCCTTTATGTGTTCTAATCTTTTCTGCTCAGCAAGTATGTCCAATTGCATTCATTCTACAATGAGTAAAGACACCGTTTACAAAATATCTACACAGTAGCTGCTATTAAAAGGCTTGTTGCAAGCCAGAGCTTTCGCCCTGTTTGAACACAAAGGCAGTCATCTAAAAGAGCTCAGCCTCACTATGCAATTGATTGAAGAGCTTATTTGATGAAGTAGATACAGCCTTGTACTGTAGTCTCCATGAATGTTTGTGTAACACTATGGGGTGTAGGGGTTTGCCTCATGTTCCAGTCCCTTTCCATTTGTGTCGTACAGTTATCAGATTTATAGCAAAGCTAAACTTGGTTGTGCATACATTGCCTCCCATATTGAGGCAAGAAAGCTTTCTCAAGCCAAATATGAAGATCATTGGCAAATTGGGATCCTGGAGTGAAAGTGCCTCTTTGGTGTACATCAGCATGCACTGATGTGGGTAGATGCATGCTTTCCAGTTGATGACCTGAGGAAATTTCAATGTACTTAGAGCTACTACCTGAACTGGCTTTTGCAGGGGAATGGGAAGAAAGTGGGAAACCAAATGGCATTTCAGCTCCAACAATGCAAATATGGATTAAATCAGCTAATAAAACCACAGCAATTTTTATGTTGGCACTGGCTTCTCTGAAAACAGAGTTTGGTAATGAATATGTTTTGTTTGTCTGTTATACAGTTCATCTGAAGATCCTGGATTTTTCAGATCTGCTTTGATGCCCTTACAGATGATTTATTCTGAATATTTTTTCCTGTCTTTCTCCTCATTTCTCCCCTGTCTTGGATATTTTATTTCCAGTCCTTGATGGATCCTGGAGGAAAGACTACAGAAACGCAAATGATTGGAGAAGTGTCAGGGTTGGTAAAATATAATTAAGAGAAGCTGGATATTTTGTGTGTCAATGGGAATATTATTTGCATTTTGTTCTTGCAAGGCAGGCAATCTTTTTTGTGTGACACCCTTATATAAACCTAGCATAGGAGAATCATCCTCTCCATTACTTTGTTCTTTTTCCAACTAATTTCATTTCTGTTCTTCAGCTAGCCAAGTGAGATTTCTTCCTAAACAATATCGATGTCTGAAAACGTATTGGTTTCATTACTTTTTATAATGGAATTACACACTGCCTTTTGTACATTTAAAGTCAAGCTGTAAATTAAGTGGAAATAAAGTCTGATGTCTGGACAGGTCTCGACTCTGTGAAAGCTTTTGGATCTTTAAAATACACTTCTGGTTCACTGATCCTAAGACTTCACTGTAATTTGGAGAAAAAATATTTTCATAAATCTCCGGTACAGGCTTGTACTTTTGCAAAATGACTCATTTTTTTGCAAGAAGTAGTTCCACACTCTGGCTATAGGGTTCTTCTTCATCTCTCTAAATGGCTTTTATATCTGAACTAGGTATTGCAGGAGTGACCGCTAGTTTGAAGACAGAGTGTAGGTTAGCCAGTCCTCTTACTCTTTCAGGCATTCAAAGCTTTTTCAAACAGAATCATAGAACAGTTAGAGTTGGAATGGACCTTAAGATCATCTAGTTCCAACTCCCCTGCCATGGGCAGGGACACCTCCCACCTGCCACCAAAAGCTCTGTCCAACTTGGCCTTGAACACCGGTGTCCTCCACATAAAAAGCACATGAAACTGTTGGAACAAGTCCAGAGGAGGCCATGAGGATGATCAGGGGACTGGAGCACCTCCCATATGAAGATAGGATGAGAAAGTTGGGGCTGTTCAGCCTGGAGAAGAGAAGGCTGCATGGAGACCTCATAGCAGCCTGAAATAAGTTCCCTTTGGCCTTCAATTTTCCTTCTTGGCAGCCTCAACCATAAATATTTCTGCTGATGATTCCTAGAGATTCAGAAATGTTTGGACTAAACCTCCTGTTTCTGGAAAGAGACTGTCTGTGAGGATTGCCTTTCACGAGGCACTGGTTAGCAGTCCTTGATTTATGCCTCTGCTGTGGTAAAAAACACTCCCTTTGTCCTGTGAGAAGGTATCAGCTCTTTGCTGGAAGGGATCCCTTTAAACCGATCAATATATTCATGTAGGAAACTTTTATAATCCATCATACTTGCAGAGTCTGTTAACCTTGCTGACCAAGCAAATTAATGGTATTAGCTCATGACGCAATAAGTCTTTCCTTACTGCAGTTTATAAAATTATTATATATAGGCATGCATCTGTTGGTCCTTCCTAACGTACAAAAGGAGTTCATTTATCAGTATTTCATGTACAATTGATTTTAGAACTCAAAGCAGAAGCAGGGAATTAGATTGTGATCCTCGGCAGCTTTAATCCATACACGCAATACACTTTATTTTTTTTTTCCAGGTGTGTACCTTGCTCATTTATGTGTTGGTCAGAGGGATTTTTTCAAGGTGGGAGTGTTCACATGTAACCGGAGAATGGCTGGTCTTCTCCCTTGTAAGATATTTAGCAGGTTTTAGCTGTGATTAAAATGCTTCATTTGAAATGGGTTGTTATGAATGAGAAGAGACACATTTATGCATATTTAAAGTATGAGATTAAACAAAAGGAAGTGGCATATCCTGGTGCATTTATTCCTTGACCTGTGTGAAAAAAGATTATTTAAAGTTAAATGCCAGTAAAAATAGTGCAAATCCAATATTTTCTTTTTTTCTCAGACCCTGCAGGCAATGATGGCATGCCCAATGTTCTTTGCATCAGTCCTTCACAGCATATTGATGGCTCATTTGATGAAATCAAAGACACTTCAAACTATTGACATGATCATAGATCTGAGGGCAGGATTGTGTAAAGTAGATTGAGTCTGATCTAATGCCAATGAAGTACAGCAGTAGCTACAGAAAAATCAATGAAATCTCACTAGGGTTTTGGCAGCAGAGTGCAATTGTCAACAAAATTTTGGCACAGTAACACTGGAAGTAGTTATGTCATGCTCTGCACTGGTGAAACATCTGTGAGAGCTGACCTCATCTACAGTCACAGCAGATAGCTTTCTGTAACTTCCCATACAAATAATGAAACAATATTTTTTACTCAAAGCTAGATAAAAAGGAAAAAAAAAAACCACCCAAATTTCCATAACGAATGAGGAGCTAAGATCACAATGCCAGAATATTTCAAACCATGATGTCGAAGGAAAAACAAAGCTCTGATTTTTTTGTAAGATGGATGTAAACTATTGCATGTAACCAATTACAATTTATTAATATTTTTAATATTTAAGCATAGTTATTTTCTAATAACGAGGAGTTTGAATTGTCGTAAATCATCATTGTAAGAAAAAGAACTTGAATTCCTTACGTGTTTGTACCAATTCCAACCTTAGCAGGCAGTGCAGGTATTATATTTGTTATAAAATAACCCTACTTCTTTAGAAAATAACATTAATGTGCCAATTATGATACATTCAGAACTTTGTCTGTCTGTTTCCTTTTATTCACTTTGTTTATGCTTCTTTGCAAAACTGCAGGGGGTGGTCTTTAATAATAGAAATAAGGGGGAGTTTTCTTCTAGCGTTTTACACTATGGTGTGTATCCTTACCTATAAAGAAGCTATTATGCAGTTCATCAGGATTTTTTTATTTGAAACATCTTCAGTAATATTATGTTCTCCGGCAAGAGATAAAGGCCTGACTGTGACTTGTTATTGACTTGTACTCCCCCAGCTGAACAAGGCAATGAGTAGCTTGGGCAGGCATGAAAGGCTGAAAGGATTTAGATGTGAAAGTTTTGCTTCATTCACCTGTGCTCCTTTTCTTATAAAATAGTTTCACAAAGAGTCTTGCCCTGCTTTTTTAATCCAGAAATGGATATCTAATAGAGGGGTCACTGTGGCAAATCTTAGTGAGGGAGAAAGTATTAAGTGCAATCATCTAGATGATATTAGGGTTATGTGACTCACTAGTGGCGTTGAAAGAGATTTTGCAAATGAGGAGAGAAAAATCCTGGATAGAAAATTGTCCTCTGGTTACTGCGCCATTGCAAGATTATTTAAATGTAATGTAAGAATGTTAATTAATAATATAAATAAGCATTGATTAATATTTGAAAACCTCTACTTGATATGCAATTAACACAAATTACACAAGCAATTATATGGGGAGTCAAATTATTTAGCAATTTTAAAGCTATTTACCCTTATGCTAGACTTCTCTCTGAACAATTAAGCCAAGTTATTGTCGACTGTTTCATTTATATTAACTTAATATTTACTTGGTAGTATAGTAACAATTACAGTTAAGGTATCTCCAGCCTAAAGAGAATCAAGACTAAAGCTAAAATGGTATTCTCCATAGCTCTAGATTTCAGGAGCCTTGGTGCATGCAGCCTGACTGCAGCTTTGATGGAGTCATATTGGCACTGAGTTCTGGAATGCTACTTTGTTTAACCCGTGAGTTATTGGCTCTTTGCTTTTATTACAATGCATATTTTTTTACTGATTTTTCTGCCTGTTCTGTTATTGTTCCTTGCTGAGGCTTTAATTCTTGTTCAGGCCTTCAATCCCAATTTGCACATCACTTTGTTTGCTGAGAGCAGAGTGCTGAAGTCAATAGAATACTCGCATATACAGGGCCTTACCTCCAGCTGGAGCACCATTAATCAAAGTCACAGCATGTGAAGTTGAAGCATGAGCAGATACTTTTGCCAGCCGAGAATGCAGCCTCTATAAATTCACAGTGTTTTATTTTGCCAATATACATCCTGTATGTGACAGGACATCAGTCCTTATCAGAACCACAATCTTATAGGTTTGGATACACCTTAACCAGCTCTGTGGAAGTGCCAAAGACCATGATTCAGAGAGCCCTGAGCTGGATCTGACTGTCTCAATATTGCGCATTAAACAGGCACTTGAATATTGCAGATTCCAAGCTAATAACTCTTGGCAAGCTTTATCTCCCCAGAGTACTGTGCTTGGGTGAGAGCTGCATTTGCATCTGAGCACCTGCCAGAGACATGCTCTGATGTCCCTGGGAGTTAGAGGACCTTGTGGCTTCACTTCAGGACAACTTTAATGTGTGCTTACCCCATCTTCACTCAGGTAGGCAGTTGAGTAGATGCTTAAGTACTTTCTAGATAAAGAGTTTTCTTTAGGCGCCCTTAGGAGTATTTGATCTTTAGTGTTAAAGGTAATGAAGGGAAAATCAGATAAAACAGAGCTGGTTGATTATAGGCTTTTTTTTTTTTTTTTGCACTCTGTGAAACTCTTTTGTTATTCAGTGATTTGCACTGAACTTCTAACACATGTAAAGCTTCAGGCAAACATAATTAAAGGAATTATCTCTGATCACAAAAGGTTCAGGTTCTCACTCAAATTTGGAGTCAATTTAGCTGTGTGCTTTTTTCAAAACATTTTTAACATGAATCACTGAAGGAACATCAATCCCTGTCTTAAAAGAGTAGGTAAGAAAACTTCTAGAGATGGAGAAAATACGCTTGGGATCTTGCTTCAGAGTGAGAGGGTTTCAAGCTGCTTTGTGGATCTCATGCTCTATTCTGTAGATTTGGGCAGGCTTTGGCTATTCTCAAGAGTTTCACAGAAAATGATCAGGAAAAGTATATATGGATTCTACATAGCACTCTGTGACTGAGACTTTTCTAAAGAGTACCGCCTCCATAGAATCATAGAATAGTTAGGGTTGGACAGGACCTTAAGTTCATCTAGTTCCAATCCCCCTGCCATGCGAAAATGGCTGAAGTTTTACAGTCTTCAAGGTAGCTGAGCACCACCAGGATTGGATCATCTTTTCCAGCCTCACCTTCCCGTGACTCCAGAATTCTGTGTGCATTTGTTTGCAGTGAAAACTACTTCTGCTGCATTTGTCTGGAGAGCTTTCTTCCAGAGGTGCCATTAACACAGGTTCCTCTGAGCTTTTAAATCTCCCATAAAATTTATCTGCTTCCTCATAAGAAATGCAGAACTGTTTTGCTGCAGAGGAAAACTTTGTCACATTTTTACTATGACAAACGTGTAAAGTCTGTTTCAGTTTCTCTGAGGGTAGCTCTATAAAACTCCCATGTCTAGACACTGTACTTCTGTTAGAACAGATTTATCCTTAACAAAATTCAATATAAATTTGCCATCAGGTCACTTCCGTATTCACCTCCTTCCTCAATATAATGTATCAGTCGTTACACAGGATGGTTGTGGGAGTATTTTACCAAAAAAAATCTTGCTGCTGATTCCACTGTCTTAATCCTCCTCCCCTTGAATTACACAGTGAAATCAATGCGACAGAGCCTGCATGAAGAACTGCACACTGGTCATCCAGCATCAACTTCACCATTTGTAAGTAGTGCTTAGCTCACATAAATTATTTCTGATCTGAAACTTTCCATGTTCTTCTCCAAGAAAAGTTTCACTGCTGCAGTTTTGCAGGTGGGAAGGCTGGCTCGCAGAGGGGAGAGTCACAGATGAGCCAGGGAGCAGCACCAGAGACAAAATCCAGCCTTTGCTTTTCCAGCCCTGTGGCTCAGCTTGCAAAGGACAATCTGCTATTGAAGTGGTAGGCCTATATCTTACCCACCACAAAGAGCAAACAAGACAGGCTAAGGAAAGCTCATGAGGATCAGAAATTACTTGATTTTAGATTTATTAGAAATCTGTAATGTGAACCAATCTCTGAGCTTTTTTTTCTTTAGTTCAGAAAACTTTTGAGTGAGCCCAGATCCAGTTTAAGGCATCCAAAAGCCTCATCTCCAGGGAGGCTACATTCATCTTTTGGCCATTTGGTCAGTCATTAAATGTTATTTTTTCTGACTTTTTCTTTTGCAGTTCAAACATTTGTTGTCTATTTATTTTGAAGGCATATTTGCAGCATCACCAGAAAAAAATGGCTAAGTACTTGAATTCCAAAGCTAAGTGAAAGAAGTCTTAGCTATAATCCCACCCCTCAACAGTAGAAAAAGCCCATGAACTACTCTCAGGGAAAGCCTCTTTGAATACCTCATTGCTAGCAGTATCAAAGCTGGTTTCTTGCTGCTTTGGAGGCCAATGGGCAGAACTTATCCCCACATTGGTTCAACCTGTGCTGCTCACAGAAGTGAGAAGCCTTAAGTGGGTAATAAAGGGCACCTTCAAAGAAAAGTCAGGCCAAGGCTGTAACTCTCCAGTAAAGTGCAGGCTGCTGCCATTTGTAACCCCCTCCTCATCACCATTTATGTTCTTGCACTATTTAAAAGCAAAACACTGTAAAATATTGAAAACATCCTTGTATGTCTTGTTGACTGCATTTGTTCGGATACAAGCTGAAGCTGAGTAAAGACTTGGATGAACAGTACTAAAATGAAGCTATATTTAGGTCTCAGCATGTTAATGTTTCTATTTGTTGCATAGCCCAAAGGAATTCTTCAGATAGCTTTTATGGCATTTCTGTTGCCAAGGAAACGCCTCCTCATGTGTGTGCGTGCATGTACTGAAAGCCTGCACAACCTCCATCTCCACTTGCAGACGTAGAAATTCATATTGTCTTAAACAAGGCAAAGACACAACAGAGAAATATCTTCCCATGAATATAAGTAAATACAAAGAGAGAAAGTGTACTTATTTATGGCATCTCTCCTGTGACTCATGTCTGTCCCTCCAGACTTCTGCAGGTGCTTTGGGTTGACTGCTCATAGAAATAAGACTGTGTCTAGATCACAGATCACCTGAATAAGAACTTTAAGCCATTGTGCTCACTGTCCTGTGGCAGCACAATCAGTGCCCCGCATTCAATTAAAATTTTATAGACTCATTCATGGGGAGAAAGATAAAAAAAAAAAAACAACATAAACTGGTTGGGGATGAGATGAGTGAGTTATTTTTTTCCCCTCCCTACAGGGTCTGCTATATTAGAAAGTCATAATTCTGCAAAGTGACGGTCATGGGAAGTGACAACTATTTGGAAGATTGAAGCATCTGTCTTACTTGGTCTGTGCCCCCTCGCGCCAGGAGAGAGCTGACATGACATGATCGGAACAGAAGTTTGGACTAAATCTTTCACAGTCTGTTAGCACAGGCAGAGACAGCTGTTGGGGGATTTTCTTTAGTAGGAAACTATACAGTCAGCTTTGGGAGCAGGGAGCAGGAAGGCAAAGGAGGGAGAAGAAGAAGGAAAAATAATATTTGCATTCTTAAAAGCTTTTCCTCACAGTGGTTTCTGAGCAAATGTAGGTCAGCTGTAGGATCCCTTTCCCACTGGGCTAATAGGAAAAGGTTTTTCTGGCGCTGCCTTTCCCTGTCCTGGTTTAAAATCTATGTAGTTTTTCTAAAGACCTCAAGCTGCTTTTAAACTGCATGCAGCAGGCAAGAGGCTTATCTTTAGCTAGACTTGGGCAAACTGGTGACTGCCTCCAACAGTTCAGCTAGCTTATTATTTCTTTCTGTATTTAGGCTTTGCACCTTCAATTTTTCATTCTTTCTTCACTCTAGGTCTCAGTCCTTTGGGCAGCTGCAGATTCTGCACACCCAGAATCCCATAGAAATCTGTGAATCATGGAGACTTTTGCTGACCTTTAAAATATTACTTTTTAGTTTTGTCATGTTTCCTGTTCATTTGCACTGTTTGTAGCAAGTCTTGTGAGTTCTCAATAATTTCCTGAGAGCTTTCTTTTAGGGATATGGTGTCACTGTGTTTATCTTCCTGAAGGAATGGTTGTTGAGCAACAGCTGAAATTTTGGCCTTCTGATAATTTATTAGAGATCAATAGATGGTTTCCCAAACAAAAGCTCAAATTTTCAGCTTGAAATGCTTCTTTTCACATCCAATAGTGAATTCTGTAACATGTTCCTGTGCATATTAAAAGAATATAAGCACAGGTGAAATCTAGAGGATAGGGGAATGGGATAGCTGCCTTTATCCAGATGAGTAAATTCTGCCCTCCACATTAATGTGCCAGTTTTGCTATCCACCTTTAGATATTGACTGCCTCCCCTGAAATTAAATTCTGAAGGCTGTAGCGAAGTTGATAGTGAAGGAAGATAGAAATAAGTTCATAATGCCACAGTGCTGCATGTCTTGGAAATTATCTTCCTCTTCTGCAGTACATCTATCTCCACTAGCAAGTTTGGGACTGTCAGTTTAGATCAGCGCCTTACTTTGCAGTGGGATCAAATACAGATAGATATGGCTTTAAATCACCTTTCATTTCCCTGAAACCTGGTCTGCTTCAAAGGACTGTTTGGTTCATGGCATAATTTCCAGAGGGCTTAGGTACATCTGGGGCTACTCCACATTGTATCGTCTCATGGTGATACCTAACTCGTGACATGTCTGTAATCACAAACACTACAACATCACATCTCCTCCTGAAGCAAGCTTTCAAGCAGAGGAAAAGTAAGGGAAGAGAATCAATCACTGTGCCTCAAGGATCTTCAGGACACCATCATCTGTCTGAAAGTAGTTCTTTGCACCAGGAAATAAAAGCAGCCATGTGGTCTTGAGAAGTGATGCACAGCCAGTTCAGTTTCCACTGGAATCTTACTTTGATGTCTCCAAATGCAAGCTGGTACTGGAGAGAGGCATTTAGGTGGCTAATCCTTTTATGCCTGAAACCAAGATGACAAGATTCTCTCTTATAGCAGCCTGTGGCAAGGCAAACTTGAAATCTCTGCTTTGTCCCTGGTGTGGATATTGCAAGTCTCATCATGTTGTATCTCAACCACCTAAAATCACTGTCATGGGTGTAGGAAAGCACAGAAAAACACATTACCTGTCTGATTTTGCTTTCATTTGTTACACCTGTGTTTAAAGGCTGATACATTTTTACAATATAGGTACAAAGATCAGTGCAAAATTATTTCAGTAATTGGAAATTTGCAAAAGAATTAATTTTTCATCAACAGTAATAAAAGCCTGTTTCATTTGCTGACAAATGTTTTGTGCTTCATCCTTTTAAGGCAGAACACTTGAACAGGTGTCTGCTGCTGAATACAACAATAATCATACTTTCAAGAAGGATAAGCATTCAGTCATTTATATGTTGTTTCTTCCTTCAGTTAAAGTGAAAAAATGAGTACTCCTTAATAGTGTCAAAATGCAGAAAATTTGTTTATTCATTTTATTTCTGCCCCATGGCTTTACAAAAACGTCCTCCACAGCTGAAGAAAAACTGAGAAAATAAATATCTTGATGTGTAAGGTTACCTTATAATGTTGCTTAAACATCCAAAACACAATTTGGGAGGGAAAAAAAAAAAGAAAGGGGTGACATAGTAGGGCATATGACAAGGTGTTACCCATGAGGGTCTGAGGAGCAGACTTTCTCATGTGGAATGAATTAGGAAGAGGTTTAGGAACCCAGGAGCAGCTGGTTCTGGGATTTATCAGTATACAGTGCTCAGTTAGCAACGAGGAAAAAAAAAAGAGTTCAGCCCTGAAGAGAAGAAAGAAATTTGCATATATATAAAATATCTGAAGGAATTCAAGATCTGTTTTATTCGTGTGCTGAGTATCTTTCTCATGCCTCGCTTATGAACTAGGCAGCAATAACTGAACTGCAGCAGAAGGTCCTGTGCTAGAATAAAGAAGTCTATCAGACCAAAGTACATAAAAATACTTTCTACCCGGGCTTATATTGAAAATGAAGTTTTCCAAAATGTCCTGTAAGAATCATAATTCCTAAGGAATATGAGCCCTATATTAGAAGGCATTGTTTGAGCAAAGAGCAATCTGAAAGCAATTCATGTGGAGAAGCTAGGATATAAATGGGGAGCTGAGCAAGGGAGTTATGCAATATCTGCTTAATATTACAATGACAAAGTTTAATTTTCCACTCCATAATCTCTTCTTTTACTGCCTAAATTTATTTCACACTCTTCTACTGCTTCTGAAAACCCCACATAGACTTGTTCAACAATACACCTCTTCAACCTCTGCTAAAACCCTATTTTTTTGCCATCTCTGAATTCCTCTATGCGTTGTTGAATGGCATCTGTTATTTTTTTCTTGGAGCCTGCAGTGTCTTGTTTAGTGGCTATAACACAAATACAAGTTCATGAGGCACTGCCAAGGGGGGAAGATACAGAAAATAAAAGTGCATCCAAGAAAGGTTATTTTTAAATGCATTTCTGTATGAATAACACTATGCAACCATCGTTCAAGAGAAGTTTGCTGTTATAACCCAGGCCAGTAGTACAGTAATGGGTAAAGATAGCGTGAGCTCTGTGGTATTAACTTCAGCAATGGCAGCAAATTTTCTTCCCACTATGAAAACCCCAAATATTGGCCTAGAACAAGCCATGGAAAATGAAGAAGGCACCAGAAGATAGCATAAGTGGGATATAGGAACTGAAGAAGCACTTCTCTAATCAGATTTTCTTAGTTTATTTTTTACAGTGGGGAAGGCAGTGTAACTTTAAAGCATAACTAAGATTGACAGCATAAAGGACACCTGAGAAAAATTCAGCAAGGAGGAAACAAAAACTGAATTGATAAAGGTGTTTTATTTAAAGCCAAACTATATTGTGGACAAGATATTTCATCTAAATGACTGGACAGAATACTGTGCCGATAGGTTTAGAACTGGCAAGTCTCTTTTTGGAGAATGAGATTAATTCAGAAGTGCATTTTTTTCATGTGGTTTTGCGCGTGGTTTTCTAGGTAAACCAAACTAGATACTTCTTTTTAATGTAAACTTTCTGTTATGAAGACATCAATTATTACAAAGAAATAGGAGGCAGCTCTTAAACTGCTTTCCAACCCCTTTCTTCCAGCCACAACCATGTAGAAAGGTGAATCCTTGCAGTACCACTGCAAAGAACATTGTAGGTTGTCTTTACTAATAGCATAATAGGGGAACATCACAGAAGTAAGTGGCAATAATTATACATTTCCTTTTTTGTCTTTCAAAGGTCATGGTTAAAGTCATAGAAAGAAAGTTTTCTTGGTATCACAAGGAGAGAGAGCAGGATCACTTCTGAGTCTCAAAAATGCAGCCATTCTCTCCCTGTCTCTCTCCATACACAATTGCATGTATCTTTATGTACCTATATAATATACATATACAATTTAGCTAAGACTATAAAGTGACCTGATTTCCAAGAAAAGCTGGCTGTGGTGTGGGACAGTGAAATTCTAGAGAACTATAATCAGCAATCCTGCCTAGTATGTGTAGGGATTTTCCTTTACCTGTTCCGTTTTACACAGGAAAACATAAAGATGAAATTATTTAGTCCCACAATTATATGAAGCAGAGGTTATAGATTTCAGGCTAAAGCTGCCTTAATTCTGTGCGAAGCAGATTACAGAAGCAGTGGCAAAATGAACACTGTAACATAGACATGAAACAGTACTTTACACACGCGGGACACAGGTAAAAAGAAAATCACTATGAGATAGACCACAACTGGTGCTGGGTTTTGTGAAAAACAGTCCACAACTGCAGCAGCTGAGATCTGCTTCATGAATTGTTTGTGGTGGAGGGACAGACTGATCCATTTCTGACATTTCAGGTGTTCCCATTGTTGCTTTGAATGTCCACTACAGTTAGCTCCCTCTCTTCAGTCACCTTTTAAGGAGTTAGGAGCTTCAATGATTGATCTCTAACTTTCAAACAGATAGTATGAGCATCCCTGAAGCATGTTACAAACAGAAGACAACTTGATCTAGAAAAGATCCTCACATCATGCTAAGTAGAAACTAACATTAACTAATAAAATAAAAAAAAAAGAAATGGAATATTGCAGTAGCTATCATATTCTATATGGTGATAGAAATATACACATAAATACCTAAATACCTAACTTGACAATATACTTCACTATTCTTTGTATGCTATCAATATGACATGTAGCAATTTAATATTTAGCAGGTCTTAGAATTAAAATCTTGTTAAATGCATTTTTTAAGAAAATGTGAAGATATGATACCAGTTTTCAAAATTATCTGACACGAGATATCAAAATGACGCTTCAACATGGAGTTTCTATTGTAAGTTGCTGTTAAAACCTATGATTAAAAAAAAAAATCCTATAAAGAAAGGTTTTGGGGGTTATTTCAATTGTAAATTTTGAAAAGGCTTTTTCTTTTTATAAACTTCTGAAGTAGTATTACTGTCATGATGTTTAACACCAGCAATGTCTGAATTCTGCTATTCCTCAGGCTGAAACCTTGTTTGTATAGAAGTCACAAGTGTGTAGACTTAATGATAGCAACGATATATTAAAGGCAAGAGAGGTCCACATTGCAGCAGTTCGGAGAGGTTCGAGGATTTTGTTTGCATTCAGGATTTTTGTTCAGGCTTTCCTAAAATATTTGCAGAACTTTCTGCTGTACATTGCCTTTCACCAAAAGGAACAAATTTCTAATAAGCCAAAGAACCTCATGTGTTTGAATTCGGGATTTTGGCAGTATTTTTTTAAAGATTGAAACATCTCAAAAATGCCTTTGCTGTCTGTATTAGCAACTGGACTACTAGTCAAACATGGAGATCTATATGGAAGAATAACCTTTGTTCCCTGGAGACATGCAGTATGGGTTTCACAGATTATTATTCTGATACTGGGAGAATTCTAAGAGTAGAAACTTATCTTCTAGACATATTCTTCTAAGATAATTATAATTATAAAAATAATGATAGGGTTCCATAAAATATCATTAGTGTTGTTTGCATAATATCATACCCCTTTGTGTGTGTGTGTGTGTGTGTGTGTGTGTGTGTGTGTGTGTGTGAGTGTCACAAATACAAATCTAGGAGAAACATTTATTAGCATTTTGACATGAATTGACTTAAGGTCAGAGAGGTTTGACAGCAAATGAGATTTAAACTGCTAGCAGGAGCAGCTTAAAGAAGCTAAAATAAACCAGTTCTCAAGGTCAGCACTAACAAACCCTAGGCGGTCCTTGTGAAATTAAGCAAAGGCGAACAATAAAGATTAAGCTCTCTTTCAGGGGAATGTCTAGAGCCTGTGGCCAGCTCCAGAAGAGATTTTCTGTCTTTCAAGTGCACTGATATCAAGTCTGCTGTTTCATCAAACTGTGTCTGCTACTGCTGATGTCAAGTTTTCACCCCATTCATTCTGCCAGAGGTCACCAAGTTCATGTATTTGTGGTGTTCTTTGGTGTGTATGAAAGTGCAATGGTCTTCACATGGCATTCGGTGGACATACTAGCGTTGATGTAAACTCTCGTAACTAAAGCTTTGATCATAATCATACTTTGTAAGTGGATCTGATGGCTTCAAAACTTGTCTTCACTCCTTAGTCTCTGATTAAGTTTTCCACTGAGCCATTATGAAATTAGGACCAGCTAGAGCTGCCCTGTAAAGACTATTCTTGCTTTCCAGTGTAAAGAGAGTTTCAGGTTTTTTCCACTTGCAGTGCTTGTTATAACTGAAATGTATCAATGATCTTCCAGCTCATTTTTTTTTTGAGATGTTACTGAAAGCTAAAGTCGGTAGTTTTGTAGCCACCAAATCTTATTTCAAGATCCCTTTGCTACTTTTCCACGGGGCATTATTGTCCTTTTCCCTTACAGGTGGAAATGGAATGCAAGAAACATGTCTATCATAGTAGCATGCTGACAGGACACACTGGATACTCACAGAGTATCAGGTAACTTGGGTAGAAAACAGCATTTTTGTCAGGCTTGTCCACATAAGTCTTCTCAGTTTCTGCTGTGTTAAATCCCTCAAGAGGATGGATACTGCTGTTATCTGTCACATAGACCAGCTCTGATGACTATATTCTGACAGTATTATCAACTATGAGGTGACTGTTGTCAAGAAGACATCAAAGAAAGGAAAAAAATCTCTTCGGCATATTTTTTCATTAATCCCTATGAAATCGGATCTTTGCCTAGAAATATGCAGGACAAATTGCCGTGTTTGAAGCTCTGAGACTTTGAATGAAAATTTTTTATTTTCTTAGAAGACTGGGAGTGTTATGTGGTTCGTGTACATGCTAGGACAGAAGAGAACGGGGATTAGTCTTGGTGGCTGTAATTCTACAGTCCTGTATGGCTTAAACCCCTGCATTCTGATGAAAGATGGATTTCTCCTAATATCCTTTGCATTTCAAGGTTGGGCAGTGCCTGCAAGAAGATGAGGTGTGCATGCAAATTCCTACACTTCTTGAATGCAATGACTCTGTTTCTATCTTAAGAGAGGCTGTTAGCTGCCTCTGCTGACTAACACATACATGCTGTGGAGCCCCTTTCTGGTTAATCCTATCTTGTCCTGTCCTGTCCTCTGTGTTGTGCTTTGTGTATGATCAGCAGGGTCTACCCAAACAGCTGCAGCATTTCAGAAGAAAACTCAAAGAATTTGTCCTAGAGGAGTGAGAGAAGCAGGCGGATGTAAAGGCTTATTGCCCATCACTACGAATAATGCAATGCAGCTTGAATTTATCAGACATTACTTGGAAATGTTTTTTATATGCTATGTTCTTTAACTCAGCTTTTGCTCTTGACAGCAGGAATAATGGGTGAGATGTGTTTGGATTCGCATCATGTAAAGGAAGTCATCAGTAGACATGTGCACCTCATAAATCCAATATGCTCAGCAATTACTTTTACCTATTGGCTTAACATTCTAATTCTGTCAGTTGCTGTTTACTTCTCATAAAGAAGACAAATTCATGTTAGTCTGTTTAGTCCCATCTAACTCCTCAATTGTTCTTTCATCCAGCACCATGAAGATTAGCTCCATCAGCTGTTGGAGCCCTCTGAACTCTGCTGTTACACAAGAGGGTTTTTTTTTTTAGTGGGAGCATCATCTGGTTTAGAGGCTGGATCCAGCCTGGCTCTGCTGGTAGCTGTACTGGCAACTATGTTCTTGCTCCACTTATCCCTGAGTGGCTGCAGTGTCGTCTGCCTAGCATGATTTAATGAAGGAGGCACATTAGTTAAATGTGTAAAGCTTAAACAAAGTTTTGTCTGGCTCTGCGTATGTATAGAAAGCATTGGGGAAACTGCTGGGCAGGAAGATGAAGGCAGAGTGTGAACAGGGATTTTATTTTTCTGCCCAGTCTATTGTATTTGCCCCAGCAGGCTGAGATTTTTCTTTGGCCATGACGCCAGTATGCTTGTGGAAGGCAAATCTCTGCTAGTTCACTCCTGCTGAAATGTCTCCTTCAAGGCTAGTGTTTTCCCCATGAAAGGCCTTTCAGATGTCTTGGTCCCCATTGTCTGGGTTTCCACGTGAGCAACTGCTCTTTGCATCTGCTTTTTCTGAGCAGCAGGACGAATTAGCTGGGACTGAGCACAGCACAGCTGGGTTGCATCTGGCCCCAAAAATAGTTTGCTTATAGCTCATGTATCTGTAACAGTGTAGTTTGGCATGAAAGTCAGATTCCTACAGACTGGTTTTTAAAGGTATTTAGTGTCCCAAGAATGCAGATAGGTTGGGAGCAGTGCCTATGTGCCTGCCTTTGAAAACAGCAAACTTCGGTAACAAGTCAGCCTTAACTCTGAATTTATCCATTTCTGTCATCTTCCTTCCCATATGGTTCTTAGAAGTTATATTAAATGGAGGGCAAGGTCCTGGATAATTGATCAATTTACTGCAGCTGAGAGAGGAAAGGAACTTGTAATTCATATGACTGGAATAGCAGCATTCATGTTACTTCTTTTTTAAGGGAAGTAGCTGAAAACGGATGCAGTAAAATACTTTTCTGTTTTGCTCCTAATTTAAGAGAAAATGGTGAATGACAAAAATGTTGTTTTCTGCTTAATTTTCTTTCTTTCTCTAGCTTAAGGTAGTTGGGAAAGGCCACAATCACAGATTGAAGCGGACTAGGAAAAGTAAGTTATCAGAGATATCACACCTTGACTCCACATGACCAATGTTTAGCATAGTGGGCTAAAGTGAAATAGTTCTTTTAACAAAGTTATGTGTGTTCAGTATGAAACCTTGCTCAAGGAAACACACAGTACAGGAACTGTAAGAGACACCAGGGACACAAATTGTTCTGTGTTTCTTCTGAGTTGCTTTATGGGATTTGTAGTTTCTGATATATTAAATATGAGTCAAAGCCCCACGGAGGATACTGAAAAGCACTCTACTTGATAGCAGCCTTGCTTTTTTCACTCCTGAATGTTTGAGTGTTTCTGTCACAGTTCAGAAAAACACACACAAAAGCTTGAGTTCATATTTCTTCAGAATAAATCTGCTCTTCCCCTTTATCTGCCATCTGAGTCTAATCCTTCCCCATTTATGGCACTCCATTGATTTCTGGAGCCACAGCTTGTGTTGTGACACTCATAGGGTGATGATTGCTGTATTGCTGTTCAGTGAGTTTCAAGTACAATTAGTATACTGTAGAAAGAGAAAAGAAAGTGCAGTGCACTTGGAGGTGCTTAGAGGTCTGCTCTGCGATGTAGTTTAGAAACAGAACACAAAAGACTAAGAGCTGCTGCCTCCAAGCAAAGCACTTGTGTTGCTTAAGCAGGTCAGCAATTCCACAGAAGTCAAGTGCTTTGTTGGATCAGAGGGCCAGAAAGTTTCACAGATAAATCTGTCTGATGGAGGCATTTGAAAGAAGAGAGGGAAATCGTCTAAGGAGAGACCGCTTGGAGGGGGAAAATGAGAAGAATGGGAAGGAAACAGGCTGGAGTCAGACTGGAACAGCAGCATCAGAACAAGAAATTTAACTCTTGGGTGGAAACATTCAAAGAGGGAAGAATGAACCATTCTCAAAATGACAGAGAGGGAAACAGTAGTGTTATGAACAAACTGGGCTGCCAACAGAGAGGGTGACTTGCAAAGGGGGTAACAAAACCAATGAAAGCAAAGTTCTTTGCTTTGGCAAGAACAATGTCACAACCTTTGGGGTTTTGTGGGAAAAATTTATACAAATTATGACTCCTTCAATCAATTTTAACACCATTCTTACACAGACACAATCACCATTGAAGCCATAGATGTCAACATAGCATAAATTAGGCATATATTTCTGTCCCATATTAGAAAAATGAATTGCTTGTATGAAGAACCAGCTGCTCTGTAAAAAGAATGAAAGAAAAGACTGTATAGATGGGATTAAAATAAATAGTGCTGTCTTGCGCATCTGCTTCTTTTAGAGCACTGACACAAGCTGAACTGATGCTGATGCTGCAGAATTCTTTTAACTGGCACAGACATTTGCTAGTTAAGTGGCTGCCCCACTCCCAGCCCCACATTTATACTTTCTATAGGGAGCACGTTGTAGTTCTTGCCTGGTTTGCAGTGTAAATGGGGACAGTGCAAAATAATGAGAAACGCAATAATGGAACTAAGCTACCAACAGAGAGTGCAGGAACTACTGAAAGGAAAAGAAGAAAAACATCTCACAGGGACACCAATACGTAGATTTTTACCCGCTCAACATGGCTAGTCCATGAGCTGCACAAGGCCTCCCTGCTTTTATTTTCCACAGCCAGTGGGGTCATTAAATTGGCCTCTTGGCACCTTTCTGCATGCTCCAAGAAGTCTGTGGGGTGCCATGCTGTGGAGCAGGTCCTGGTCCTATTCGTGCCTCATATCTATGTTAGATGGGGGTGGTTTTCTCTCTCCTTTCTCATTTCACCAGGGATTTCCTACAAAGACAGGCAGGAAGCCCTGACTTTGGAGTCCTCCATTTCCACCCCGGTGAGGGGAGCTAGACTTCCCTACTTTCCATTCACTCCTGAATAATTAGCCTTACCCAGAGCCACAGTAAAATGAATTCTTTGAAGCCTTCTGTGCAAAGTTATTGGCTTATCTTTTCTCTGAGGTATTGTTTTTTTTTCATTGGGTCTGCATCACTAGCCTGCAGACAACCTACTCTTTTTACTGTCACAAAAGGAACATTTTAGTTATGCTGCAGAGAGACAGGAGAGACTACAATTGTCTCTAGAAAAATGGAAGACTGTTCTCTGCTAATATATTAAACAAGGGCTAGATCCTCAACTTGTCATAGGAAAACTGACACTCGATTGCAGCCTGAACACTCCAGTACCACTGTGTGAGAGAGGTTTTTCTCAGTCTAATGAGTATCTACTACCAAACTATGGTGAGATTTACTCTTAACTCACAGACATCCAAGGAAGAGCAGAATCAGGCCAGTCATTTTCACTGTTTGCTTCAGGTGTGTCAGCAGCCAAGTATGGTCACAGGGTGATTGCCAGTACTAAGTATACAGTATTTGTTCCTTCATACACTTCTGCCAGCCTCCAGGCTCAAAGAGATTAGAAAGACGAGTCTTCCAGTGCCAAGTAACAGCATTTAATTTGTAATAAGTTGTCTGATGTATACATATTTAGTCATTTGGACGTATTGCTACTGCTGTACTTCCCTTGCAGAGAGGAGCACAAACAGGTCATTTGGGGCAGGGGTTGATTTATTCAGTTGAGTTTGGGGTTTGGGTTTATTTTTTCAGTCAGAGCAAAATGAGTAATCCAAATGCTGATGTCCTGCATTTACTATCTAAGACATAATGAAAGTCATGCTGCTACTAAGGTTGGAAAATCTGACTGAAGACTACCCAACTGACTAAAAGGCACAGATTCAAACTAAGAAGATAAAAACATATTTAGAAAACAGATCCAAACTGTCTGTGAAGAAGCCTTTCTTGACATCTGGAGTGAAATCACCTGAGAAAGAGTACTGACAAGTAGGTAACATTTCCAGAAGAAAACTTTGAGTATGAAAATACAACTAAGGATCCGTGGAGTAGAGAATGCCACAATTTTATCCTCACAAAGTTGTTTCCTTAATTAATTGAGGGGTAACCATTGTTAAGAGGAAAAGCCAATCTGATGAATCCCCTCCTCGGGATCAACAACTGTCCCCACTGACTTCAGCTACACCTGGTTTTCACCCAGCAGTAATGAGACATGGGTGATTAAACTTGAAGTGAGTTAGGCTTTTCATCTCAACTCTAATTAAACAGCATCCTGCTATTTAAATATTCTGATTACAAGTTTAGAGGATAAATTAAGCCACTTTGAAATACCTTCTTCCACTTTGTTGAGTATCAAAGACAAGTCTCCCTGAGTTATACCCTCATTTACTGTTATTTTGATATGCTCGTCAACATTTATTGAAGTCTGGTGTGCCTTGTCTGCTGCACCTCTCAGCTCACCAGGCAGAAGCTCTGAAATGTCCTTGAACCCAGAAATGGGGCTTTCCCTGGAGCAGGCAGTGGATGCTCACAGCATGAAGAGTATAAGTGCTGACCTCCATCTTTTCTAGCAAGAGGTTGTCTGCTGGACGAAAAAGTTCTCCGGATGGGTTCAATCTACCAGCATGATGTGAAGTAGGTAAAATAGAGACTTTAATTACGAAATATATCCTGGATGAATAGAGCACCATTGAAGCATGCCATAAAATGCATCCAAGCACTACAGGTAAGAAAAGGAAAGCTTTAACTGCTGAGATGGTTCAGTTCGTTTTTGGCTTACAGAGACTTTAAAATCAAATTGAAATAATGGTCCAGAAACAGGCAGTGATACTATCATGTGATAGGAAGTGAGGCAGTAATGCAAGAGAGTCTCACACACAGGCACCCAGCGCCACTTTGGATATGTTGGTGTGTTTGAGATCCCTACCTAGGATTGGCAGGTATGATTTAAGACCTAGTGAGGTTTTTGAAGAAACAGTAGGAGGCAAGATAAGGTACTTCACAGCATCTAACACAACCCCTGAGTAGTTTCCCTCTGTACAAATTAGGAAATTATTTTTGAAGGTGTACTTACTATTATCAGAATGGCCCAATTATATTTTACCATGGAGTCAGCTCTGCAGTTGGCTAAGTACATTCATCTTCATTAGTGGCCAAGAAATACTTTCCATTAATGATATTTCTTTCATCAGTCTGCAATCTCTTGAGTCTCACCTCATTTCAGAAAAAAAGTAAAGATTCACAGGCTTAGTGTTAACTTCAACTTAGTGTTAAAGTGTTGCTAAGATCATTTATTATTGCATCGCAAATGTTAGGGCAAGAAAAAAAAGAACATTAGTAGAACAATCTAAAAGGGGCCTTAACAACAGAGCCATTAGGTGTAAAGTCCCTAAATCCCAGAGGAAGTCATTTGGGCATCTTTCTGCTTCTGCCTAAATATAATACCTGAAAAATGCGTACCAACACCCCTGTACTTCTGCATGCATAGTACAGTACTGCTTATTAGTTTAGCACCAGTTTTATTTCTGAGGGAGGAATAGTGGGAGGGAAACTGTAGGCAGAGGAATGTACAGAAGGGAGAAACAAATCTTAAGATTTGAAATAACAGAAAAAGAGAAGGAAGAAAAGAATGAACTAGTAAAGACAAAAATAATCTGGTATTGTAAAAATGCAACAAGGAATAATTACTGCTATATGGCAAGGACATGGTGTATAGAGTTACTTGTTTTCTTTGAGATCTGTGTCTTATTTTCCAGTGAGCTAAGAGTAATCTGGAGGTATAATATAATTAAAAAGCAGATGTGGAATAAGCTGTATTGCCAGAGACCACAGTGAAATAA
Source organism: Psilopsiagon aymara (assembly GCA_024733675.1). Classification (NCBI taxonomy): domain Eukaryota; kingdom Metazoa; phylum Chordata; class Aves; order Psittaciformes; family Psittacidae; genus Psilopsiagon; species Psilopsiagon aymara. The sequence continues at coordinate 23,244 of JANRGW010042701.1, read as the reverse complement.
AAGGAAGACTGGTGGATGTTTATAATGGAGGTTATCCTGGGTCTGGGTCTAGCTTTTAGAAGCAGAGCCATATCCCTGATTCAGCCACTGACAATTGCATGATGTGTTGAGAACTTCCAAGGCATGCTGATGAGTGTTGACTTAATGAGCATTGGATGATAGTTAAAGTAGTAAAATCAAACAGCCTGGAGTTAGTTCTCTGTTCTTGTTCAACAAGGCTCATGTCCTTTATGAGGACGACCCATAGATATTAGAAAGCATGCTGTAGGAAACTGCAGTTAGGAGCAAATACACTCTTTGATAAGCCAAGGAACCCATTCAGTGACTGCTGTGTTCACTGTGTTTATCGGTACTTTGTCTTTACTACATGTTACTTGGAAGTTGTAGACCAGAACCAATAAACTGAGAGCTAGTTTTAATCCTGCTGAGATATACCCCATTCCTCCATGTTTCCTTTGAAAACGAGGGCTATGTCACATTGCTTTTCAGCAACCATCTTGAGCAGAGCCACAACACACAACTCTCCAAGCGTATCTCCCACCTATACTAGAGTCTCACAGGATGCCTACGTAAATATTGGTAGGAGCTTGCAGTAACTGACCTGAACTTGCCTGGTGATACTCTTAGTCACTCAGCACTGTGTTATCACATCCTAAGACAGAGGGTGTGATAAGAAATGTAGACCCTTTTATACTGCCCATTTTTCTAGGTTCACATCCTGCTGGCTGCAGGTATCCTGTAAAAGACAAAAGCAAAGATAAATGCACTCAGTGACTGCAATACTGCTCAGTTCAGGAAGATAAAGAATAGTTTGTCCTTTTACTGACTTACTTGCTTGTATTAGTAGAAAATTATTTCATTTACAAGAAATTTGGATACTGGGTCATGACTTTCATTTGGCAACTAGTGAATCAAGGATGCTACTTCCTGCAAAAACTTACTGAATGATAATTTTCTTCTTAATTTCCTTCATGTGAAATGTAGATACGTCCTAGGATATCATCCTAGTAGATATCCATCTACTATTTCCTATGATAGATATGATATCTATCTATTTCCTATGATAGTAGGCACTGTCATAGGAAAAGAAATAGTTTTAATGTCAATATTGATTGCTGGGAGATCATCTTTAGCTCACCAGTTAAGGGGAGGTATTATATAAGCTTACTATGCACAATTGCTTTGCATAACAACAGGATATGTGACTAATGAAAACAAATGTCAGCACCTTGCCATGAAGTATAAAGCACTAAGCACACATTTCCAGCTGAACAAACCACTATCAATGCATTAAAAAGCTTTTCCAACTGAAATGATGTATCAGGCAATTGAGGTATCACAGCAGGCAGCTATGAGCACTACCAAGAGCAGCTCCATTTCTCGAATAAGGTATGAAAGACGCTGGCTTTTCTGGGATGAGACTGAACCTTTACTTTAGTCCCCAGAAGGTTTGGGGCACTGTATTTTCTGGAGTCAATGAAGACTGTTAAGCCCATTGCACTATTCTCTCTTCAGCTCACAGGACTGGATGATCTATTCACAGAAGAAACTTGATTGTCCGTTTTTTGATTGTAAATGTATGAATGTAGCTGGATTAAAAGTGAACCAGCATGTTTGATCAAATGAAAGATTTTACTCTATAAGGGTGAGGATCTTCCACTGGTGCAATCAGTAGGACGTGTAAGGAGCTCCCTTGCTTGATTCATGCAAACAATTCTGGAGGGCATTTTAGGCAAAGGAGTGAGCAGTTCGATTTAAATGAAAAGCCATTTAGCCTGAAGATATATAATACCAACTTGCTTAGTGAAATTTGGTTAGTTTAGGGTTTATTTATCTTCAATACATCAGTCCCTTGGCAGCAATTTTTATTTTCTAATTGGCAACTCAGCCAGTGCATGCTTGTGCGTGTAGGTTGAGGGCACATATATTAAAAACACAAACTTTCATTGCTATTGTACACTGTCACTTCTACCCCTGTGGGTGTTTTAAATAAATCAAGATGCATTTCTTCTTAGCGTACTTTCCACAGATCAGCAACTGAAGGTCAGCTTCACATACTGAGCCCAAGGACCTCTTCATGGCTTTAATGGAAAGAAGCCTCTGCCATATTTTGCATATAACACATGCATCCACTGATCCATGCCTCAGTGGGAGAGTTAGCAACACTAATTTTATTAAGCAGATAATAAGTAAGAACAAAAGTAACTTCAACAGAACTGGAAATCAGAGGGTTTTTTCTTCAAACCACTGAAGTTGTTAATATGTTGAAATGCCTAATGATTCACTGAACTCTTTGATTTGAAAGGCAGAAAGACTAAGAGATTTAAAATACTGTTCTTTCTGAGGAGCAATTACTTGTGATTTAATCAGCTATGCATTTAAAAAAAAAAAGATGTAGCAGCTATTTTACGTAGGAGAGCAAAGTGACTCACTAAATGAACCTTCACCATAGGGAGAAAAATCCGTATTGCCATCAAAGTAGTGAACGTGATTCAAAGAAGTATGCAATAAGTCTTGACAGTGAGGGTTTGAGGGATGGAAAGTCACCTAAGTTCATTCTGCAGCCTTCAGCCAAAAGAAGAATTAAGACTTGATTTTACTGTCGTATATGATGGGTATCTTGAAGTTTCTTGTCAAGCATAGCAGAAACAAACTAGTCCTTATACTAGTCTCTCTGTTTTACCCACTGGTGAATCCAGTATCACGTCTCAGAGCTCTCTGTAGTGGCAATGACTACTCTCATCAGCTTTCACAGTAGTCACCAAGTAAAATAAAACTGAACTGACAATTAAGCATTGTGACTGGAGACTAAATCTGATCAAAGTAAATATTTATTATGGCTAGGAAGGTAGGAAATGCATGAAGCATCTGCAGGGTTTGGTTTTTCCTTTAGGCAAAAGCTGCCCATTGCACTAATATGTATGTATGTAACTGGCTTCTTTTTTCTAATCCAAAGACACACAGACTTTTTGCATACAAATGTACAGTCAGTGTTATATAGACACATAAATAGACAAATAAAAATTGCACACTGATTTTTAAGGTAGAACCAAAGGTATATCCTTTTAATGCTTTTCTCCATGACCAGAAGCCTGGGAAGTATGTCAGTACAGATATTATATGAATAATAATGGCTGTATTTAAATGTGTGGAAGGCTTAAATGTCAGGTAGTCTTGAGTATACCAGCTAAAACTTATTATTGAGATTTTAGCTCATTTCCAAAAATGACTGAATAGCTAAATGTTTCCATTATACAAGTTTGAGTTTAGTGAAATAACAAGGTTTATGGGCTGCAAAAAGCAGTATTTGTTTGGTTTTTTTAAAGCTTGTTTTACAGACTAAATAGAAATGAATGATAAAATAATTTTGCCTGAAAGAAGACTACAGTTCTAAGAACTAACAACCACTAAACAGTTACCCAATTTTGGGTGTACTGAGGTTTGTGTTTCAGGTAGAAGTTCTACTTCTCTTGAAGGAACTAGAAAGACAATTATAAATTCACAGAGCATTTGCAAGCATCTGTTCCAGATTCACATGCTCTTGATTCATCTGTGTGCACAAATAACATGAGTTTGATAACAAACGATCAGAGCTGGTAATTAGCATAGACAGCTCCCTAATTTGCACAGGAAGTCAGCACAGTTGTTTAAGCTAAGAAGGTACCTTGTTGCATGCTTTGATCACAGTTGGAATTATTTGTGCCAGTGGGAATCCAGTGTATCTGAGGAAATACTGTGGATTTCTTAATATTCTAGAAATGGAAAAAACTTTTCTTCAATTCTCAGGATAAATCAGTTTTCTTTTTCAGAATGCTTTGAAGGATTTTTTTTACAGTATCATACACAATATCATATGAAACATTTCAATATGTAATAGGAGGCACATCCTTTAGTTCTCCTGTCATTCTGTTCCTCAAGGTGGTTATAGCCTAAAGAAGTTGTGTTTGGGGAGCAAGCTTGGGAGGTCATATGGGACATCCTGGATACTATCCACCAACCTTCTCATTCATGAATAACGTCTGGAAAGAAATAACAAGAAAATGATGGTACTTTGGTTTATAACACTTGCAATGTATAGCTTAAAATCGTGCATAAAACTTTGCCCATCGTACAGTGACTGCTCATCTTGAGATACTGTTTCAGAAAGGCAGCAGTGGCACCTTCCTTACCGAGGGACCAAAACAAATAGGTAGATGTAGGGGGTCATTTGTAGATGACAAAAGCAGACAATTACTTCCCTTACTCACCTGAGTGCTATATACAGTCAGGACTAAAAGGCAAGGTGAAAAGTGCTCACTTGCTGATGGATGGGCTATTTCTGTCTGCTTTGTGTCTCCATGGGCTCACTGTTTACTTTCAAATGCCTTTGAGACTGCAATACTGAGGCTGGGACATGTGTGCTTACTAAAATGGCACAAGGGAGCCCGATTTTCTATGATTAAGTCCATTGCCCTATGTTTCATCTTCAGTCCTTTTGCTGTTCATGTACTGGATATCAGAAAATGCTAATTTAAAAGAGGGTTATTTTCCTCTATTATGACCTTAGTGCTCTGCTTCCAATTCAATTTCTAAGCAATAGATGTGAGCATGAACATAAACATTTCTCTCCAAAATTTCACAAAGATCAGAAAATACACTAATTTCTGTTCCATAATCCTTCTTAGGGCCAGCCTAAAATTTTGATCCAAAGCCAAATTTATTTAACTATCATCAAGCTAATTCAGACCCAAGTGTTTTTCTGAAACATAGCCTAAGTCACACTCTGCCTGGTAAGACTCATCCATGAGTGTTGTAGCTTATATTACTATGCCAGATCTTGACTTGCCTATATTTATTATAGAACAGATCAGTGTGTCAGAAGACAAGCTCAACCTGCAGAGCAATGACTAAGGTTTTGAGGGAGGGGATTGAATGAGCTTTCTTCTTTTTGATTGCCATGGCTTGTTTAGTTTCTCAGTGCCCTTTGATAAGATTTTGATATAAATTCTAAAATGGTTGTACCATTTTTGACATTAATGGAGCTTTTTGTCCATCAAAGTATTCTCACCCACAACACTCTCATCTCTAGTTTTTCTCCGATTCTCTCACCCTGCCAAAGCATGCATTACTATAGTTGTGGTATGAAAAGGACCCAAGGGTCCATTCTTGTGTGCTGTCTCTATTGGGTTGTTCCTGAATTATGCAACAGAAAGGAGAGACTGACTTTTGGAAAGACACTTAATCTATTAATAAATGTCTCAATTAAATGTATATTGCTGTTAATTCTGAGTATCTCTAAAAAGATCAGTTTAGTGATGTGAAGTAATTTTTCTGACTTTCAATGATTAAACCCCTGTGATTCTCACAATTTTTTGCTGCAATTCACCTCTTTTCAACGTGTGTCCACTGCTCAGTGTCCTGAATTAGCTTTTCCTAGGGTGTGTACTCAGCCGCTGAGATATTTACAAACATTCAATACCTTTAAAGTAATGGCTGTTACTAGATCTGAAGCCATGTACTAGAAAAAGGTCTTGTGAATAGAAAGACTGCATCAATTCCACTTGCAAGGACAGACAGAATCCCTCCAGACAGTACCATGGAGTCCTGCAGGGCAACAGACCTGAGTGATAAGAGATTTAGTACAAAGGAAAGACTATCCTGATTTAAGAGGATAAAGGGTATTCCAGCAGAAGCTCAGACAACTTTTGTTCAGCTAAGGAAGTCAGCATGGGATGTTCTATCTATATAGCAGGTTGTTTCATCACATCCTCCCTTGGTACCAACAATACTCTGAGGCCTCATCACTTCACCAGGAGTCTTACCAGGCTTAGATCAGCATTATGGGCAAATGCGAGAGGATCTTTTTCTGGCTTATCTTGCCTGTTTGTTTCCCTACAAAATAATGCTACTAATAGAGCAAACAGTCTTTCTACTTAAACTTTGGTGTAGATGAATCATTTAGCATTTCCTCATCTCAGTAAATTTAAGGTGGAAGGCTTTTTAAAAAAACCTGTATCTTAACAAACTTCTATCTCTGTTAATATGGTAATGTTGTTAAAGGTAGTATTTTTATTCCTCTAGTTCCCAGGTTTTACAAGAAGAAAAGCAATAATACAATTGAATTATTTCATTCTATACTCATTTTCAGACTGTATAAAAACTAAAACTACTGAAGGAAGCTATTAGATGAGGGCTGATATTTGCATGTTCATAAGGGTTAGGCTACCTACAAATCAAGAAGGACTGAAGTTAAAATACTGAATGTGGATTCCTTCTTTCAGCTACTTAGCCACTGAGAAGAGCTGGGACAACAGTGTAATAAGCGAGGTTTTGGTGTTCTAACAGTAAACACTGACTCACCTGCCCCATGCTCTTGATAAGCATTGGTGACAAACATCAGCCTATTTCAAACATAACCCAGGACAGCAAAGGTTATATAAAAGCATGAGATATTTTGTCCCTTTCCAATGGCAAAATTACAACTAATTCAGTTCACCATAGTTGTCCTCTGTCATTTGCATTCAAGCCAGAGGGAGAATAAGCCTTTGCACCACTTTCTCAAATACCTTTCTTGGTACCAGTCCCCTCTTTGAGTCTCTTGTGATTTTCCTCCCCATTTGCCATGTCAGTGCAAGCAAGCTGCAGCTCACAAGGTACAAAATACTTGACTGAGAATCCTTGGATCCTAAGTGGCTTAACAGAAGTGCTCATCACTTTGTGAGGTTGAATACTTTGAAGTGTCTCTAATGCTAACCTGAACAGCAGGAGTGGAGTCACTTTTACAAGGCCTGAAGCTATTTAGCAGTGGAGACGGGATAGGGCACACAGGACAGCAGTAAGTGTCCTTTTAGATAAAATTAAAATATTGAAAAGACACAGCTTTCATGTCTGTCAACTGTGGACAAAATCCATTTTGTTCTCCATCAATTAGATCTTACTCATCTTTCCCTAGCTCTCCCACAGCAGTGCAAGGAGAAAACATTCATTATATCCTACATAGATGAGCAAAGTGTTTACACTGTTATTTTGCTAGCAGCAAAATGCTTTCTCCACCAGCTGAATTTATCTACCCTTTATAATTGCTCAGCCTAATTAACACTCCAGTAAATAGCACACCTGCATTACCTTCACATCCCTATATGCCTGCTCTTCCGCGCTGATGCTGTTGTTAAACCGCTAAAATGTTTCTGAGTTGCCTGAGTCTTCCTGGGATGGCAGCACACATGCGTGTCATGCTTTTCCATAAAGGCCTGGGAAGATGCAGGCTGGCTCAGAACTGTGTGACACAATCTATTTTTAGAGCTCCCTTTTTTTTGGAGAAACTAGTTTTCCCATGGGAAATAAGGCCCTGGGGGAAAAGTCATTTCCACCTCATTTGTTAATCTAAAATATCTTTGCTTTTTGGCTTCCTGCTACTGAGTGCAGAACTGCTGCATCTAGTTAATTTTGCAGTCCCACTAAATGACAGTGAGACTTATTTAGAAGGAAACCAAATTTAGTTTTGTTATGTTGTGGCAATGGTTATATGAAAAGAGGTAGGGCATCTTCCCCCCCTGTTTTAATCTTGGGAAAACTTGTTCCCTGAAACCACCAGATCTATACATACGAAAGTTAATCAAAGCACCTACGCCTAGGATGCACTGAAAGGTACAGCTGCAGGGGAAACCCCCAAATGCCTGACAGTCCAAAAAGAGGATAGCATTCTCTATGAAACTGAAATGTTGCATACAAAGAGCAAGCAAAAGGAAAATGGAGTTGGTGATAACAGGAATCTATAAAACCCTGCTGCAATGAGACCTTCAGGCTGCTGCTGGAGGCTCTAGGTCTAAAGTTATGGATGGATTCCTTTGGTTTTTATTGTTCTCTTCACTACTTTCCCTTTAAAAATGGACTCTCTGGGATTATGACCTAGTTGGAGCATATATTCATATTGACGAGACTGAACTGTGTACACTAGAGTGAGTGTAGCTATTTATGCCTTTGTTTAAAATAACAGACTGGAGCTAGACTGCCTCTGGACATAAGAACGAGCTGCCCCAGTAAAGTCAGAGATACCTTTGATGTGGTATGTAATGCAATATCTAACAAAAAAAGAACAAAAAGAAAAAACCCCAAACAACAAATCAACAACAAAACTAGTTCCAAGTAGCTCCAGCATAGCTCCTAAGCAGCCCAGCTCCCACCAGTCCATCTCTATCCAGAGGTGAGGTGTGAAAAGAGTAAATAACACCTTGAAACCATCTCTGTACCATATGGGGATCAAAAATATGAGCCAGGTAAATCAGGGAGCCAAATGCCACCAAAGAGAAAACCATAATAATTACATTCCACAAATAACAGTTTCCCACGTCCCACTCTTTTCTGGAATGATACAATAATGTCATTATCATTACGCTGTGATTGATAAAGTATTATATCATATTCTCTTCCTAAATAGGAATGTTAGGTGTATTCTTATGCTTGGTGATTGTGTGGACGCTCAAGTTTGTTCAGGTTCCACATTTTGTTCAAGTATATTCTGACTAAATAAGCATTGCTAGGTGTACAGTATCAGTATTTAAATAGTAGTATAGCCCAAGGGATAGGTTAAAGAAAGGTCAGCTTACTGTTACTTTAAGCTTGAAATACAAAATTCACAATGGGAATATTTGATGCAAGTTTTGGAAGGAAAATTCACTTGCTGTTTCACTAAAGATATTTTTAGTGGACATGCTATTAGTATCAATTATGTTTCCAACAGGAAGTTTTCTGAGGTTATTTCCAGGGAAAGAAATGGCTAAAATAGATGACCTAAAAACATCTAAGCACATTTCGACACGACTCTATTGTTCTGGAAAAACTAACAAAACCTCTCGTGATTCTGCCTGGACAGAGTACACTTCAGAACCAAAAAGCTTTCAGGAAACAACAGTCTTCTGCCTGTTCAAAGCTGTCATGGGGTCACTATGTAGACTCACAGTCCAAGGTTGTCGTCCAACCTGAGATCAAATTTTCACCATTTTTTTTCTGCCTCCATCTGTGGGGTTTTAAGAACCAAGATCTAACTGTGGCTGGGCACCTCTTGCTCCAAATCATGGCTTTGCCACTGCTACATCACTTTTTTGGTTGCAGCACAGCATTGAATTATCCAAATGTTTCATTTCTTCCAGCTGTCTGTAGCTCAGCTGCTGGTAACAGTCCACTTACAGAGATCTACGTGAGCTAGCGATTTACAGTATTTACCCTCAGGATAGGTTCATGTGAGGCAGGCTTAGCTTTGGACAGTGACTACAGAACAGGGATGTCCTTTGTATCCCTACCTGCAGAAAACAAGGATAATGATGAAGCGCTTTCTCCCTTTGAGTGCACGGAGATCTACCAAGGAAAAACTCCCTAAGTGTGTTTATTTTTATCATATATAAATATACCCCTCTTTTTATTCCTACAGAAATGAGCTTTGCTATGAGTGAATTTATTACGGCAACAGCCATTAGTATACTTATTATAAACCTGTTTATTGTACAACTGAAAACTGTGTAAAATAAGGGGAAAGTTGCCCCATTAATTAGATTTTCAGTCCAACACCACAAGCAGATATCATGAAGGCTGGAATGGCTCTGGTTTTCTTGGATTTGATCTGTGCTTTTTCCAGCTAGCTCTGTATTTCTTCCTTGACTGAAGTATGACTAATTATTTTTAATAGATACAAGTGTAGACTTCTGTACTTACTGGTATGTACATATATCCAAAAGTCAGGCAAAGATTTAATCTTGGTGTCCAATCTGTAGTTGTGATATGTTATTTTCACAGACTAGGAAGCAAAGCATTCAGGCAGAGAAGCACTGGAGGAGTAAGGACCTGGGGAGACCTTTATTGAGTCACAGAAGCTGGAGATTTGCTTTTCAACTATATCCAAGTTGAGTGATCAAATTCTTCACAGGCTGATATTAAATGTGAAAGCTTCTGGTTCTACCCATGTTAAACACAAGGATCTGTAACAGTAAAGGGAATGGGAAATGTTGTGCCACCTAATTATTTAACCATTAAATGGGCCTCATCTTGACAACACCGTGTCGCTTTCAATGAAAGCTCAACCAGATGCAGAAATCTTTGAGAAAGCATCATTCTCAAGATGAGCTAAGTCTATACAGAAGCATCCACAGGACAGAGTCCCTGTCAATCTCTTTTCCTGATGGCTTTTGAACTAATAGTGCCTACAAAAGTGGACAGCATCATAGTTCTGCCAGAGTGGTGAGGATTGAAGTTTACTAAAAAGACAAAATACAGAGGCAGGGATTGGAGTCTGAATGATAGTGCTTGTGTTTCTTTTGGCAGGGAAGTCCAATTTTGAGCTTAGTAGAGGGATTTTATTGCTTTTATCGTGAAACTTCAGCTGCCTGGAAAGAGCCTGGAACATGAAGCCAAGCTATATCAAAAAAATTAGTAGAGCAAGAGTCTGTGAAGGGAAATGAAGAAGTTCTTCTATTCACCCCAGCAGCTGCTCCGTTCTGATACCTGTCCACACACCCAAGCCATCTGAATGACAGTGTCAAATGCTCTCCCCTCAGTCATCATGGTATGCAGGTGACCTACTGGACAAGAAAAACAAAAAGGAAAATTCATAGTATATCAGAACTTTTTCTCTGTGGAAGCATTAACTGTCATAACAAAAGGGCAGACGAAGAGCAAGCCTTGTGTCTACATTTCTAGAGTGGGTTTCATGACATTTGGGGCTGCTTTTCCTGATTAAAGCTCCAGAAACCAAAGGGCCATTAGAAAGGTTCAGGAACTGTTTAAAAAACCCAACGAAAACCTTTCAGCTTTCTGAATATGAAAAAAAACCCAACTCAAAAGCAAAAGCCCTGAAGTGTCCTAATGCCTTAGAAACAAGAACAGCAGTAAAATGATACCCCAAAATACTACCTAGCCTGGTGAAAAACTGAACTATTCTAAGCTTGTCACATCTTAGGAGTCTAGATATATGTTTCTTTAAAGCACAAGGTTTCACACATTCAAAACTGCTTCCTTCATGCTTTTTTGAAGCAGAAAAAACCGCAATGGTAAAAGCAGTTCTAAATTGAAAATTCGAACAGAAAAATAAATAGATTCAGGTCAAGCTTTCATTTTGGTTTTGACACCTCTTAATTTTTAAAACATTTCCTTATAAATAGTTTACATTTTGAAATGAAAGTTGATTTCAAAAATTGAAAACAAATTTTCTCATTTAAGAAAATCTCAGTTTGTAATAATTCAAAGTTTTATAGTGAAGAGTGAAGAAAGTTGTCAACTGATCCATTTTATGATTAATGTAATTACAAATATGGATAAGTCAACATTTTCTGCTGAAAGACATTTAGGAAAAATACTGAACCAGGTGTGATAGGCATAGAAAAGATTACCAATTATGTCTTAGTTGAATGTATTTGATTGCATAGAGGCAGCATTTCACTGTCAGCTTCTTCAAAATGAACGTCTAGAATTATTTGCATTGACAAACAACTGAACTGAGATATTAGGTCTCAGCAATAAAAGCGGTCTTGTACAAGCTCTTTAAATAACGAAAGATCTTTCTCCTTTCAGACTCCATGCATAGGAAATAAATGTAAAATGAACAGTCTGTGCAACTCTGCAGTGGGAGATAAATACTGTGAGAAAAAGAAGTCTGAAGTTATACAGCTTTTTCTTTCTTTTCTTTCCTTACAATTCTCCATTTCCATAATTCTCTCTGACCCGTCATCATCATCATCTACTTTCCTATTTCTTTTGCTGCTGAAACGTCTGAGCAGACCCATCTTTTATTGCCTTTCACCTCTTACGTACTGTCCAACTGTATGCAAATCACAGCTGGATGTTTTTCCTTTAAAAAAAACAAAACAACTACATCTCTGTAAATATCTTGCCTCTCCTAAGAGATTCATAGATGCAATACTTCACTGTCCACAGATATTTATGTGCACAGTATTTAACTAGTACAAGATGCCGAGTATTTCTTAAAGTATGTTAAGTCTGAGAATAAGAAAAAGAGACCCTCTGGTCTTATGTAAATCCTCTTGGGTTTACATTTGTCAGTGGACCAATGGGTGCATGAAGCTCTCAAGCCCCCATATCCCCTGATTCTGAGTGCTTCAAACATTTGGTGAATTCAACAGTATTTAGATCTACTTTCACATATTAGTAGACACAATAATCCCTCATTTAATTTCATGCTGGCACATCTTTTTCTTACTGAATTGGAATTCATAGAGCATAAATAATAAAAATGACCCATTTAATCATCTAGAGAAATCTTGCGCAGCTATCAGATATGTGCAGCTTGATTTCCCTCTGACTTATCCTCCTCTTGAAAAGATGAATTTGATTTCAGCATATTAATCTTGATTAGCACTCATTAATTTACCACATATTGTATTTATTTCAATGTATTTAGCCATTTCAGAACACAATTGCTGTCAGTGTACACCACAGACAAAAAGGAAGAGGAATATTCACATCAACCCTTGCAGATGAGAGTGCCTCCATGTTCTTTAGGGTGAGAGAAAGAGCTCCCAGACCTCCACTTTCATGGGCTGTAGCAGCAGGTTTCCATTCATAGACTAGAACAGGAATTTTGACATCCTACTCACATATATAAACCTACATGGAGATGCCGAAATCTAATTGTTTTCATTTTGTGCCACATATTAGCAGAATTGGATGCACACGATGTAGTCTCTTACTCTGTATACAGCTAGGGTGAGATGGATCCTGCTTTAACATGAAATATAAGGAAACCCACAAAGCTATTCTCTGCATATATTCATCAAATCCCTTAAGTTCATTTAATGATAACAAAGGCCCATATAGCTGCTTCTCAGATGTGAAGGAATTGACTTGATTCAGCATTGCAGTTTGTTGTTTCCTCAGTGTTGTGCCCCAGGCTGCAATGCAATCATTACTGCTGTACTAAATTTCAAGCTAGATATTATATCAACAAAAGATAAGAGTATCATGCAGAAAAACATAAAGCTATATTTAGCGTATATTCATTTTACCAACAAACACAGTGTAAACCCTTCCTTTCTTCTGTTTCAGTGATGTCACAAACATGTGAAGTGCAGATAAAAATCAAAATTAGTACCAAAGAGGAGAAAGGCAAGACAAAACTTGATGGAGCACAAACCCTCATCCATTGGTATTTTGCGTTGGCCTCCCAACAGCAACAATCTGCTCTGAATAAGATGATTATTTACAGAGAAGGATGACTCTGAAGTACCACAAACCTGATGGAAAGCCAAGCTGAATAAAGAGAAGAACTTGCTGGGGACATCTGCCTGCACCATTAGACTTTGACCAGTTTGATTTGGATGAATCTACACAGTCCATTTCATGTGAGGCCCTGTAAAAGGAGATGTCAGAAAGTTTCAAAGTCTAAATCTTGAAAACAGCAGAATAGGTATCTTATTCATAGACATCACCTCAAATCTGTAGCATGACACCCATCAACCCCCATACCCAGGGGATAATTTTTGTCCTTCACTGCTGTCTTTGGAAGGCTGACCTATTGTCCAGTTGTTAGAAGCATATCATACCCGGTAGAGAAGGATTTATTGGCTGAACTAGAAATGCATCCCATGTCTTTTCTTTCTGGCATCCAGTTCAGGTTTGTTCAGTTTTTCCAAATTCTTTGTCTTGACAAGGTGAGAATTGAGAGCCTTTTCTAGTCATACAGAGCAAGAATTTCTATCTGGGATACTGTATTTGAAAAGACTAATGTCTTTTCATTTAACAAGGAGGAACAACTCAGTTCTCCTGGGATGCACAGCTTTGCTTTAAATGGCATGGTAACCTCATTTTTAAAGGAACTATATGACTTCACAGTGTTGTGTTAAATGATACACTGATTTCAACTATTAAGCACAATCTAAGTGGTGTTAGAAGCAAGTATTAATAGGGGGTCAAGTGGTTTCATTTCAAGATTCTCCCTGCATTAATTTATCTTAACTGTCTCACTTCAGCAAAATCTTCTGAGGCCGTGTAGTTCACAGCAGCAGGTATTACTGGATAATCTGATGCAGATAAAAGAATAATAAAAGCTAACAGCTACCTAGAAAAGAGGGAGCAAAATGTCAGCTATATTAGCATGAAATACTACCAAATATAAAAGATCAATTTAATTTCAGTGTCTCTATTTTATGATGTTAAAAAAATAGTAAAAAGGATCTCCTTTTAATCCTATCCTGACAAAGCCTCACATTTCCAGACATTTAGAAAGAAAATCCTCGTCCTCAAATCTTAATTGTAGTGATAACAAACTGAGAAAACACTCTTCCTGGAATGCCATGTCCCTATTGGGTAGAAAGACAGGCTCTGGTAGAAGGGCCAAATGACATACCATCAAGTCAATATAGGTTGTCAGACAGGCATCCCCAGAGAGCGAGCATGCAGCTATGGCTTTGCACAAGGCAAAGCGCAGAGCCATAAAACATGTCATAGGTTTAAGGCTGAATCAGGGTGCAAAGCTCCTCTGCAAAAGTAGCAGAAAAAAAAATCCCCCTCTCCCCATTTTGCCAAGGGAAAGGTTTTCTGGAAAGTGAATCGCATGTTAATGTGAAAATAAGAAGGGACTATTTTGAAGCAATGAAACACCATTCCTGTCCATCAAGGAATGCTTTCTGCTGTGCAGAACAAGATTAGATCCAACTCAGAGTTGAAATGCTAACATCTGCTGCTGTGAAACCTTCCCAGGGTTATAAGTGTTAGCTCTGACCTTAAGCAATGAGGGCATTTCAGCACATGGGGGTGTCTGCTCTCAGCTCCATCATTTCCCCTGCTTCCTTCATCCCCTCATGATTTTTCTGTCCTGCATCGTCTGGGAAGGGTGAAGGAGCAAATGAGATCTTAGCTCAATTTTATGATTCTTTCTGTTAACCCTAAATCAGGGATCTGCTATCATGATGCTTTGTCAGCATCAAATCACTTGGAACTGTTTTATTCCAGGGTATGGAAGATATTCCAGCCTTCATGGGCACAGTTCCAAATCTTTATTCCTCAATTTTGTGTGAAAATTAACCGAGCTGCCTTCTCGTCCCACTCCCCCCGTAGACAAGTGACTTCCTGTATGAGCAATATCTGCTTATTTCAGGAGTTAGACAGCTTGCTTTATTGGTACGGAGATGTGATGTACAGGATCTTTCTTCCTACTGTGCCTAATTTCTGAATCCAAGGGTATTATTAAGAAGGAGGAGTAAAAAAGATTAGGTGCGCTTTCATCTACATACCCAAATGGTGCTAGTTCTCTTTAGAAAGCAGCAAACATTTTCAAGAGAATTGTTCTTTATGGCTCCCCCCTCAAATCTCTGATCAAAGGTCTCAGAAATAAATTGATTCTGTGAACATCCATCTATTTGACATGCAAATTGTGCACTTAAAAAAAAATGATTTTAAGCCTTATACTTGTCATCTCAGTGTAACACTTCATTCTTTCCTAATTCATTTGAAAGAGCCTTGAATCTGACACAATACATTTGAATTTACTCAAATTCTACATTCAACTGGGGCAGTACCATGGAAAATTAATGACATTGCAATTAACAACAAAAAGAATAATTTATAGTTCCAATTCTCCAGAAATTAATTGGTTTCTAATTCTTAACTTTTTTTTTCATTAAATGACTGTGCTTCTCTGCAGCAATCTTGTTTGTTCAATAAAGTTTTCTTCTGCATGGTTTGGAATAAATTTTAAACTGTATTTTTCTTAATGTGATTTTTATTCCTCATGTATCTTGCTCATTCAAGCACCAGCATTACTGCTCCCCATGTCCATCCAGGATCCAGCTCACCTGCAAATCGTCCTACCTGAAACCCTCAAAAAGCTGAAATATCCGAGTGGCAAGCCAAATACATTTCAATACAGGAAAGCACTAGCTGCTAAAACACAGTCAGATCTTTCCTCTCTCGTCATCTCTAGAGGACCCAGAGAGGCACTTTGTACCTTGGCCTGGTCCCTAGGAATGGGTGTTAAACTTGGTCAGGAGTACTTTGCATCAGCTGCAGGGTCTCACATGGATGAAACCAAAAATCCTTCCCACATATCTCCTGTAGCCTTGCCTTGGGCAGTCTGAGCTGTGCGAGAAGCTCCCTGAATTAGCTCAACTTATTTTTGCCCAACTTCAACGGTGCAGAGAGCAAATTTAGAGCCTCACACCCCTTGCAATGTTTCCAGCTGCCCATTGGAATTCAGGCCAGCTGAACTTCGGAATTCAGCTCCTTCTCCCAGGAAAGGCAAAGAATAGGAAAAAGAATTCCCTTTCTTCTCAGTTTAAACATATACATCCTAGAAAGCAGCAAAACAAATGACACCCCTCTCTCCCCTCACATTTTCATTTTATTTTTCAAGTCAAATGCTATATATTTTTCCTCAAGTACTTTAAAGCATTTTTTTCCAAAAGGAATTCTCCAGTTAAAAAAAAAAAAAAAAAAGCAGCAATAAATTGTGTCCTTGAAACTGACCCCAAAAATGAGAAAGAGCCATTCCCAGCAAAACTCCCACGCAGTTTTCTTTTAAATAAAGATTCTGATATAGTCAAGCACATATCAGATCATTTTAAGATCTAAGCTAACTATAAGAAAACTGCAATAAAGGATGTATGATCAATTCAACGCTGCAGAGCTACCTCTAAGCACAGCTGATAAACTCATACAGACACCTATTCAAGGTTAAAAATAGTTACATCTGAAGGCCACATTTAAAAAGCTTTTTAATTGGTTTGTGGAGATGGTTTCTTCAACCTTTACCTTGAAATTTTGGAGAATGGTGGTACTTACACCACAGATTATGATTAAAGATAGTCTGGGGTTGCTAATGATGGATCAGAAATACATAATGTTCATATTGATTATCTCATTCAATCAGATGCATTCACTCTGTTCATTTTCTTTTCTTCAAGCTTCTGCTTCAGGAAGTCATTCTCAAGAGAAATTAAAAGGGAAAAGTTCATAGTCTAAGATCTGATTATCCCAAAGGCAGACTAGCAACCCTGGCTGGCACCTGGATGTGTTAAGAACATTATCGTTATTACCATGGGATTAGCGTCTTTCAGCTAAAGAAACCCTCAGAGTGAAAAGAAAGAAATGAAGGCTATCAGAAAAGCTAAAAAAAAATAAAAAATAAAATAGAGCTAAATGAGTGACTGCAAATGGGCTTTTTATTATAAAGTATTGCTGCACATATCCTTCAAGAAAACAAAAAAGAGCACTTAACCAGATCAAAATGTTGCAGCTGGCCATTATTTTGTCAAGAGATAAAAAATTCAGAGGGAATGGCAGGTATAGACTGTGCTGCCTTTATTGTTTGATGAAATTCTGTTCCTGAAATTTGACAGGCTAAAAAAGCCAGATACTAAAAAGAATATTTTATATCGTCTACTAATACAGTACAAAAGACTTTGGCATACAGCATAGAGGACCTATTAACATCGCAGAAGCATTTCTTGTTAACCATTTCTAATGCTCTGCAAACAACCTCTAACGTGACACAGAAAACCAATTGATTCATCCATGTATATGGAACTTCAAAAAGGAAACATGTCTCCACTAAAAAATCCCTAACATTGGAGTCCACACATCACAGAAGTCCAAGGAACGTAACTGAGTTTATCACTGAGACCAGTGAGTCAATGGGGAACTGCAACGTCGATCTTCCAGATACAAAAAGCTGATAATTGTCAGGACCATGTTCATGAAGTGACCCCTTTGCATAGAACCACCTTCACACATAGACCCCTGCAGAAACACTTCCTTACTGACTGTGGATAAGAGATCTAAGCCCACGGTCAGTGGCTTTTTAGGGTGTTGTTTTCTTTCTCTAAAAAAAAAAAATCCCCGATTTTCATCAAGCATGGATGAGGGAGTTTCTGCAAATCCTTTGCAAGGTGTCTCTTCATCACAATCCAGCCAGTAAGTCAGCACCAGCTCACTGGCATTTGAAAACCTCACCCTAGTTCTGCAATGGGTTCCCATACAGGATATGCTGCAAAGAAAAGTTACATGAAAGGCGTACATGCTTCAGGATAACTGTATAACAATATGTACAGAAGCATACTTCAGAAAGTCCTCTTGTTGTTCCTTCTATGTTGTAAGGAAATCACACCTTTAATGCTGCTGAAGTACACAGATCTCTCTCATGTTGTCATTGCCTTTCATCCCCTGTTAATGAGTGAAAGCTGTTGGGTAGAAGTATAATCACAGTTACACTTGTATGATGTTTGTACATCTAAACTATAGTCTGATGATTATGACATTTATGTGAAAAGAATCTCATCTGCCTGTGCAAAAAACAGAACAGTGATTTTGGAGATTACTCCTGAAATTTCAGTGCATTGTAAGCCCCACTTCTGTCTGACATTTGTGCTAGGAATGGAGAGCTGACTAGTGCTGTAGAACCAGAAAGCAAAGCTGTATAGATGTGAAATGTCCTCTCTGCAACCAAATTCTACATCTGCGGGCAAAACTGCTTCAACTTTGAATTCTAAAGATGCACAGTGATCTTCTTATTTACAAACAGAAAATTCAGAGTTGCTTGCTAAAACTATCCAATAATTTCAAGTAGTAAATATATTTGGGATGAAAGCCTTTTTTCATGAAACAAAGCAAAGTCTTTGAAGAAAGTTATCTGCTAATAGTTACTCAGTGAGCTGCACTACTGTATGGTTATGCTAGATGTGGTTTCAGAGAAAACAGCTCTGTACAGTTCACAGAGCACTTACACTTGCTTAAGTCAAAAGGGAGAGATACTGCACTCCATTCAAGTAACATTTTAGAAAATACGACAAAGGAATACTTCCTTTGGGTGATTTTGAATGCTTGGTTATGATTCTGATTGAGACCTACTTTAATTGCAGTAACAGAATTCCCCCCAACCTTTGTCTGGTTTGGTAGAGGGGTACTGAATTGTGCATAATGGCTCTAGACACATAATCATAGCCATACACTTCACATGACAAACCACAAACAGCCCAGCATTGTGCACTTTGTCTCCTGAGTGCTATTAACCAGCAATCTAGATGGACACTTTTATGAGAATTCACTTAAGCCAGATGTCTCTAAGGGTACTTTAAAATAATCTTTTGTAATTCTGTCCTTATTCTTCTGAACAATAAAAAATTGCTTGACTTTGATTATGTTCTTCCATGCAAATTACAGGGCATTTAGGACAAACTTAGAAAATCTTTACTTAAGTAACAGTGCTGTGTAAAGACGACTCTGCTGTTATGAATTTTAGTCTAATAAATGCTATATTTAGAACAAAATACACTGGCAAAAGTCACTGACCTCTCAAAGTAAAACATATTGTTAAAAATACTGCAATGTCCTTGCTAGCAAAGCAAGTGACCCAAGGCGAATTTTTTCCAAAGCCTGTATACTCAGAGATCTTTGCTTATCAGGGCAGAAAGATAACCAGTGGTGGCTTTGAGCTACTGCTGACTGATTTAATCACAATGATCTTTACTATAACTGGAGTGGAATACTACAAACCAGGGTGCAAATGCAAAACAAAAACTGTCTTCATTCCCCTCCGTGCTATTTTGTTCTTCTAGAGGGTGAAGCAAGCCCATATTTTATGAGGTTCCTTAGCTTACTAGGTATTTATAATGAGCAGTCATTGTTAAGGATACATTCTGTCAAAATCTAGCCCATTAATCTCTTGTAGATGCTTACATGATGTGGGAAAACATTTGTGAGAAAGTGAGACTTCAGCATCATGGCAGTGGCATCTGCTGGTTCTGCAAATTGGAGGGCTTCTAAGACTTGTATGATCCTTGAGGGTTTCTTCACTTCAGTAAGGCTGGCTTTCTGGGCTAAAGTAATGAAATGTAAGATCTATCCATACCAGTAGAGCACAACTTTCATAAGACACAGGTGTTCTGTGTATAGACTGGGACCTCACTGTGGCAGGTGCTGTACTAACAGGAAATAAAAAGAAGTCCCTGCCACAATCTGTCCGGTAGAGTAGCTGAAAAAAATAATGCTCATGGTTCTTCCCGTGCTCCAGATGGGAACTGTCACGAGGTAAGGCTTGAAGAAGTAAGGAGAACTTATTAAAATTATGTAGTGGCATGGGATAAAGAATTCACTTCCCATTACAGATCTGACTGTGTGGAAACCTCGGAGCCTATGTCCCCTAGAAAGGAAGTTTACTTCTGGGTATGTATATATATATACACATATATAAAAATATGTTTTCAGTCATGTTTGTGATTTATTCTTGTAAGTTGATATTAATTTCTGTTTCTGGGCTTGGTTTTCCTATTTGCCTGACTTCTCCTTACCGTGTTGTTTATTTCCTGACAGTTCTTAAGAATGAAGAAAAATAAATAAATAAAAAGGCCTGCAAATTTTTAGCTTTCTACAAAATGCTATTTCCAGCAAATCGGCCACCTATACTTCCCTGGCCATGCTTTCTGATGGTGTTTGTGTCTTCAGACCCCCTCCTGGACTTCCAGCTCATTTAAAAATCTGCCAGAAATGACAAATAGCTTGCTTTTCCCTCAACCGACTTCCCCATGCTCACAGCATGGTGCTTCTACAGGACAACACCTAGAAATCAAAGCAGTTCTAATTCTTACTGTGACGCTACCAGGGGGAATGGACAGACACATTAATGTTAGACTGACCTCTCTCATTGGCTCACACCTGCCCAGATGAGTATCTGAGGCTTAATTAATCTTTTCTTGGTTCTTTGATTGTGCTGCCTGAGCTAAAAGCTTTGTGGCTGAGCCACAAAATAAGGAATATTTATATATTCCACTTTGTCCCAGTAAACATCATAGCCAATTCTACAAAAATATTTATATACAGCCCCAGCCTTGAAAGAAGGCACCTCCCTATGTACCTCCAGCTTTCATGCATAAACCAAATATCTTCATAGAGGAACTGTAAGAGTTTATTGCTCATCACCAGATGCTTCAAAACTTCATGAGAATGTTTTTGCTCACAAAGTCATTATTGCCTGCAGCCACTGCTTTACAGTTAGATTGTTTATGATGTAGTTACCAAAATGCTGGGTTTGGGGATTTTTTTTTGTGTGCGAAAACTTGGTATAGAAGAAAAAAAAGGCCATGTTTTATTTATGGATCTGCTCATGTACAGGTAATTAAGAAGTACTGTTCTCACTAAAATTAAATTATAGAACTTGACTAAACTACATACCATCATTTGAAACAAATTAACTCATTCTCTGTCTGTCTTTAATTTTAATGTATTCAATAGCAATGTCTGTGTATAAACCTTTCTCATGTTTTATACATTCTGCAGATTCTTATTATTTTTTAACTTAGGCACCCATTTTGTAAAGGGTATGCTTCCTAGTTCTTCTGGAATAATTATATTGTCTGCAAGCAAATCAAGTGACAGTTCTGAATTTAAAGTTAGCAGAGTTTCCCAGATAAACTCTGTGTTGTGTTCTGAACACGTATACACACCTGCTGGCAACTTCTACAATACCTAGCCAAATGACAGGCCTAGTGTATAACCTGCTGTGCACCAAATCTATGAGACAGGCAAGGATGGTGGAAAGACTTTCCTGACAGATGTCACCAAGGCAGCTATCATTAGGACTTGGGTTTTGCTACGTTGATGGCAGACAAATGAGAATCACATGGCGGCCAAGACCAAAGAAGAGCCTGGGATCCGTGAAAAATTAAGATTAATTGGAAGATGAGCTGAATCATGACCATCATCACGTTTTCCTCTATCAGATGATATCTCTTGGAGCAGTTTACATGAGTTTAGAGCTCAGAATTTTATCTGTCAGCTTCTTATAGCCTTTAGTCAAGGAAATAACCAATCTACCCATGCTAGAGTGTTCTGGTTATTCTGCCGCTAAAGTAACAGCCATGATCTACATAGGGCTTGGTTCAGTTTGGGACCTACAGGATAGTGGTTCTATAAAGTACTTGAAAACTGGAGGTGAAAAAAGAAAATTAATCAATAAATAAGTCAAGAACGCACAGACATTCTTGAGATATAAGATCTAGATGCAATCAGAAGAATTACTGCACCTACTTACAAAGGAGGGGAAAACTGGGAGGTTTTTTTCTTGTACAAAACATTTTTGACCACTATATCTAGTATAGTTTCATGATCATCTTTTCTCCTTCTTCTCTATCTTATGATCTGGATTTGACTTCGACAAATGGTTAGATAATTAGTCTAAATTTTCTCTATTTAGTTTATTGTGAGTATCAAGTTGAACTCTCTGTTCCATAACCAGAACAAAAGCAAATTGATGAATGAGAATGATTAAATTGTGTTTATTTGGCTCTGCCAATTGCAGAATTTGCATTCCTTCGGGATGTATATTTAACTAACAAATATAAAGTGATCCAGTCCAATAAAAATCCAATAACAACTTTGATTAATGATTCAATACAGTTTGTGTCATGTCTACTTTGCTAAAATTTAATGTTCCCTACCTCCTATACCTAAGCCTTTGGAAAGGCTGATACCAGTGTTCATACCTTATTAAGGTATGATTTTTCATTAGCATTGCTTCTTTTAATAGTTAATATAGTTATTACAGGATTGGTTGCATTCTGAAATAGCTGTGAGTATATTTAATGTATATTGCCTAAGTCAAATGTGCATTACCCCACGGAGTGTTTGAAACAAAGTCCTTTCAATTTGCAATTTTTCCTGTGTTTCTGACAATGTGAGTGCAAGAGGACATCTGTAATATAAGGCACTACTAATAATACCACCTATGGAAGAATATTATGGGTCTTTATAGAATAGTTAGGGTCGGAAGAGACCTTTAAAGGACATGTAGTCCAGTCCCCACCCCTCAACCCACACCTTGCAATGATCAGGGCCATATTCAAGTAGACGTTTTTTCTTTTCAACTCAAGAAATCCCATCTGGCCTCCAGGGATGAGGTAGCAGTGCAAGCCATCTGCCTGATCAGCACTACAGAGCTGTTTCAGTTTGAACCCGTTACCTCTTTTCGTCTCGCTACAGTCCCTAACAAAGAGTCCCTCCCCAGCATCCCTATAGGCCCCCTCCAGATATCGGAAGGCTGCTATGAGGTCTCCACGGAGCCTTCTCTTCTCCAGGCTGAACAGCCCCAACTTTCTCATCCTATCTTCATGTGGAAGGTGCTCCAGTCCCATGATCATCCTCGTGGCCCTCCTTTGGACTTGTTCCAGCAGCTCCATGTCCTTTTTATGTTGAGGATACCAGAACTGCACACAATACTCCAAGTGAGGTCTCACAGAGCAGAGCAGAGGGGCAGGATCACCTCCCTCGACCTGC
>JANRGW010042700.1:0-16601 GCA_024733675.1 Psilopsiagon aymara | reverse complement strand
GCCATCCAGCCAGTTCTTTATCCACCGAGTGGTCCACCTATCAAATTGATGTCTCTCAAATTTAGAGACAAGGATGTCGTGCGGGACAGTGTTGAATGCTTTGCATAAATCCAGGTAGATGATGGCAACAGCTCTACCCCTGTCCATCAGTTCCATAACCTCATCATAGAAGACCACCAGATTGGTCAGGCATGATTTCCCCAAGGTGCTGGCTGTCACCAACCACCTTGTTGTTTTTCATGTGCCTTAGCATACTTTCAGCACACCCAGTGTCATTACTAATGAAGCAAGAACACTAAAAATCCTAACAAAAGTCCTGCGAAAAATATATATTAAAAAAAAAAAAAGGTAAAAAAATTCTGATTAAAACAACATATAGCCCATTTAGAGATACTGTAAACACCTCTGCTTTATGCCAAAGGAGATGGCATATACTGGATGAAAAACAAATGCCAGAAACACTGAATAGTACCAGCTGTTAGGCAAGAACACATTTTATAGTGTACTGAATTTTCATCCATCCACAGAAAATTAGGGAAAGGCATACTGAGTAAAATATTTCAAGATTCTGTATTTTACTGAATTTTAAACCTCTCCAGGCAACTTCAGAATAATTCTACTTTTAAATAAACTGATAATTAGATGATTGAAAAGACACGAAAAATTGGTCACGAAAGAAGTCAGAGAATCATTGTGTTATTGAAAAACTGGGGAGGCTGAAAGAAAGTCTTCAGAACATGTTTATTCAGTAATATGTGTTTCTGAAGGAGTGATTTGAAACACAGCAAAGCAAAGCTTTGTCTGAAAAATATACAAGCAACTTGTCTGTGATGTGAAATGGTAGAAATGGAATGAGGCAGAAAAAGGTCATAAGCCTTTGGAAAACTTGCCATAGAAGTAATTGTGCAAGCACTATCTAGAAAATCACTGTGTTCTTGCACATTGCAAAACATGGTCCTTAGAGGCATGTCCAGTAATCAAGAGCATGAATTCATAATATATAAATCAAAGACTTACATGAAGAGGAGCGTGAAGTAAGTATTAGCTGCATGTTAACTTGACTCTAAAATTCTGGAAGGTTCAAACAAGGTAACAGAAAGTAGCCCAAATGCACATTAACATAAAGAAAACATTATCTTATGGTTGGCAAAGATTAAGAACCATGTCACCTCTGTACAGGACGTGGAACTGTAAATTGGAACTGCTGCATACAGTTGGATTTCCTAGAAGAGACAGAATACCATTGCCCCCAGCACAACAGGAGATTGGGAAAAATTAAGCTAATCCAAAATACCCATCTAAGTACAGAAAAGGGTCTTGGCACAACCTCTGTGAAATCTGAAATCAATACAGGAAATAAAGTACAAGCAAGCATCAATCCTCAATCCCTCCTACATTTTTTTATATGAAAAGTGCCTTTGGATAAGTGGTGACAATTACTTTTCTTTTATTTTTTTTTGTTTTCTTCCCGCATCAGACAGAAATAAATTCTCCTGCCTTTTCTCCCCATTTTCCCCCTCCACCCCAACCTCTGTATATGACAAAGTGTAAACAAATAATAAGGAAAGAAACATACTTCTACCCCTTTGGTCATCTGTTCCAGCAGTTTCTCTTTGCAACTTTTTAACAACTGGGCTAGTCTGCAGGCAGTTAGATTGGTCAATATTCTGTTATTTGCATCAGAGTGCATGTTTGGACTGTGGTTTGAGGGTTGATTTTTTTTATTCCTTTAACCACAAAGACGCAACTGTATCAGCTGCATCTTTGTGGAGCCAGTGACTCAATCTTCTGATAACCTTTCAATGCATGATGCATGATGATGCCAAGAGTCTAGGGCCATGGAATAAAGCTGAGGAAATTCTGACTCCTGTACTTTTAAATAAAAATCAAAGGTGCAACACTTTGAGATGATCTGTCCTGTACGACACATCACCCTCCGAATTCTGCTTAGCAGAAGCATGTCTATTTGTCTTGCAATACAGAGATCTGCAAGACAAATTTCCATGTACTATAATGGAATCATGCCATTCTGAGTCCGCTGAAGATGGACCTGATCCCCAAAGTTTGCAGTGTTTGTTTTTAACATGAAAGCTAGAGTAAGAGTCTACCAAAACCAAGGTGAAATCCACAATCCTTTCCCCAGAGACACCTAAAGCACAAACATAAAAACAAACACAGCAGAGCAAAGTTCACTACCAATCTGTTGAGACTCTGATGATACAAGTGGACTGATTAAATTCTTTTGGAAACAAGTCAAACAAGGAAAAAAAAACCCACATTCATATGGAAGAAACAGAAAAATTAAGTTCTTGAAGTACTCATCACTGTTTTAAATTCTTGTCCTTCCAAAACCATTATCCAAACTGCCACTGATTCCAACAGGTACGTAGGCTGGCCTATACTGGACTTGACTTTGGAAAGCTTACCCAACTTTGGTGACAAAACACATGATTGAAATCAGCACCTCTGACCAGCAGTAAGAATACATGGGCCATTTCAGCTGCTGCTCTGCAAAACTGACAGATAAAACTTACCAGCATGAGCCTTGAGTATATGTGTTTTCAGGCGACTATTGTAAGATGACTTGAATGGGCACAATTTGCAACGGAACGGCTTATGGTGTCCATGATGGGTCTGCATATGACGATCCAGACTTGAAAAGAGAAACACAGAAAAGGGGAAACACAGAAGAGTAAATAGTTTCAATTATTCCTTCAGATGCAAAGCAAAACACTTAACAGCAATAATAAATTAAATAAGAGGCAGACCAGAGTCAACTATCATTTCTCATACTCTCTCTTAAAATTCAATAGGTCTGCTTACAGAATAAAGTAGAATCTAATTTGAGGAAAAGGAGCAGAGCTGACACCAATTCTGTTATGCATAAACAAAGCCACTTAAATAAACTTATAGCACAAGATTAGTGTAAGTTAAATTGTACTTGATGCAGACTCAAAGGACCAGTTGAAGAAAGAAAAAACAGACAAGAACAATAAAAATGTCATTATAGAGATCTTCTCCTGGCAAACATTTTTATAAAAATAGATCCCCTTTTGTCCTGTTGATGGAGGGGAAGAGTATTTTTGACCAGCTTTAGTGAGGAAGCCTTCTTTGGGTTGCAGCAGCAAAAGCAGATTAGAGATCATGCTCTGGGGAAGGTGCCAAGAGGCTGCAGTTGATGAGTTCCAGAATTAAAAGGCAGCAGTTTCAGAACTAACAGTGTGGGAGATTCTGCATGAATCTCAACAAGAAATGGAGAGGTAGCAAAGACCAGCCTCCACTTTCTTCAAGGGAAATGGAAGCTACCAACAACCTGAATACTACGGGATGATCAGAACCTGCTCTCTCTCCGTAATTTCTTGTCAGTAAAGTTTGGAAGGGAAAAAGGGATGTTTTTCACATTTTCTAACAGAAGATCAAATTCATTCTGAGTGAGTCCCCCACAGCTCTGCTGTTCCTACACTATGGCTGACAGCCATGAATTCAGAGTCTCCAGGTGGCAGGCAGGTAGTTGTTAACATTTCCAGTAGAGCCTCTTCTTTGAGATCTAGTATCAGTTTGAGTAATCTTGTACATGGTGATGGAACAAAAGCAGGACAGATACAGCACAGTGGAGGAGTGGCAGTTTGCCAAAACAACCCCCCACCTGACGCCTTAATTCCAGATGTATTTCATGCATATTTCCTTTTATTTTCCCTAAATTGTCCTGTTCTTTTTTCACTGAGTATCAACATGTAGATCAAGTGGCAACTGTTCCAGCCCTCTCATACTACACAAGATAGTCATGGGATCTTTAGTCCCACACTGACAAGAGCTTGAGCCAGAAAATACTTGTTTATGAGAGCTAACACTGAAGTCTCTGTATTTAAAGATCTGATGACAGAAAAATAATAAAAAATTACTTTGCAGCTCCTCACAGGGCCACTTCACACAAATACGATTTAATAGAAACCTGGGATGGAGTTTGTGGCAAGGTCAGATGTACAGCTTTTTGAGATATACAAGATAAAATGTCTCTGAAAAAAGTAAGACACTGAACACTTGTAGTGAATACTGCATAGAACAAGTTATTTTAAATAGCTGAAAAAGAGTGAGCTTACTTAAGAATTAAAGCAGACTGCCAAAGATGTATATAATACATATCAAGCTATTCTAAATATATACCTTGAGGTATTCTACACTATAATTAACAAAACTATATTGACATCCACATGCTTTGCCAGAAAAATTCTTCCAAAGGCAGGTTTTAAAGTCTTGGTCAGATGTGGGAGAACAGTGAGCTACTTAAACATTTGGTTTTGCTTCTTTCACAGACTTTAATTCCCAAAAGAGTAATTACATCAGAGACAAATACAAAATATGAAGCAGACAACTTCAACAACAGCAACACCTCCTATTATCAAGTTAGGTGACACCTCTAGAGTTCTTCCTTGCAATCCACCGCTTTCTGACTTACCCATCCTTCTACTTGTAGGACAGGACTTTATTCACTTCTTAAGTACGAAATACTGTTACTAGGGACCAAACTTAATGCAAGTCTGGTTTTGGAAGCATTTACTAGGCAAGTAGAAGGTTTTGTAAGCTATGTGAGGCAGCAACATCCTCCCCTGTCAGACTTGCCAAAGAAGGGTGGGATACTCCCAGTAGTGCCAATCCTTCCTTAAGTCCCTTTCTTAGTGTTGGCTGCTTAACCCCATCATCCTTCTCAACAAGGCATACCAAACTGTGGCATCAATTTGCAATGATGCTATACAACCCAGCAGGAATCTCACTTCTTAACACAAGGAGTAAAAAATGCTTTTTACCATGCTTTCTCTCCCACATGCCTTTGACTGCAATCCAGTGACATCTTCACTAAATTTATGAGTGCTACTGACAGTGCTATGAATGCCCACATCAAATGAGCACCTGGACCTCTCTTTTGTTAAAACAGTAAATAAGATGTTCTCTCCCCACAAAATCAGAAAAAACAATATACCTGTGAGTCAGACTAAGATGCTAATAGAAAGTATCCCACAAACTCCATTTTGGGTGGTATGGGGTATGCCGTATATACGATTATGATTTACATAATTTTTAAACCACCAAGCTTAAGGCAAAGTCAGTCTTGAGGCCACAAACCACAAAAATCATGACCATTAATGATGACTGTGTATTTTCCATGTGCTGTGTCAGACAAAAAAACAGGCTTAGGGAGCCATTAGTATACCATTAGGAATACCATTAGTATTCCTGTGAACTTGAAATATTTGTAGATTGAAATTGTACATCATAATTAAATTCTTGTAAAAAATCTAATTTTAAGGTAAGTTTATGACAATTACTTGGTATTAGAAATGAAAACTCAATCATCAAAGAGTTGCAGTAATTATAAACAAGGTAGTTATGTGCAGCAAAGATCCTTATACATGAAAGATTAACAAGAAAAATACTTTCCTCTTCTTCTTAAAAACTTGTCAAGACTCATACATTTGACAAGGTTACATAAGTGGTGGGCTTCATTGTTTGCCGACTGAAAGAGGTCTTACTCTTTTGCTTGCATGCTTTTACCCTACACACAAACCCACCCCCCCCCAAAAAAAAAAAAAAAAAAAACAAAAACAAAAAAACAACCAAACAAAAAAAACCCCACAAAACAATGGCTTAAATAAATTCAAGAGGATACAAAGATGCAACCTTTTATAAACTGCCACTCATAATGGCCAAAGATTTTGCAGCATGGAAAATACCTAAATGCTGAGAAAAGTGCTGCTCGAGATCAAGTTGATTGCTCTCCTCTTCAGCGTCAACCTGCAAAACAGCAGTGCTAGTTTGTACTTCTTTTGAAAAGAAAATTAAAACAACTTACTTGTGCCTGAAAGCAGAGACAAAGGAGCAATACTGGCAGCTGTACTTGTCTTCCCGGGTAAACATGGCCAGAGCCAAGTGACTCCTCTCGTGAGATCGCAGACCCTGCATAGACATCAAAACCCGGTCACACTGGCTGCAGTGGTAGCCCCCAGGCCTGGTTTCATCTTCCAAGGATGCTCCAAATTCAGCTTCTGCAAATTCCATAATGCCAGGGTCTTTGGCTCCCTCAAAACCCTCCATCAAAGTTGTGTTTGAAGAATCTTCAGCTTCCTGCTAAAAAACACATATCCCCCCAAAGCCATCAATTCTCTCTCCCTTCTTCCCCTCAATCTTTTCCCATGTGTTCATTATAATGCCTAGGTTTCCCACTGCATTGTTTTTCTAAATATATCCCTACACAAACTCCACACCAATGGCTTCCTGGAAAAAAAAAAAAAAAAAAAAGGTTTACTTTCGGGAGGAAAAAATGTTATCACATCTACTATATACACACACCCAGATGTAAACAAAGTCTCACTCCTTGATCAAATTTGAGTCAGATAATGAAAAAATACAACTGAATCAACTTTCAACAGTCCTGATACAAACCTTCAAAACTTGAACAGATAAATATTAGTTAGGTATAGAGCAAGTAAATTTAAGTTTATTTTGCTCTAGCTTACAGTGTAGTTACTCTGCAGACTAATACTGTAGTTTACAGTAAACTTTGTCCATCAGTGTCAAACACTAAAAAAGTCAATACTCTAAGACCCTAGTTTCTCTTTAAAAACAAAAAGCAAACAGAACAAGTCTGGGTTTTACTGGTTTTCCTAACTTCCCTTCCCTTTTCTAACCTGAGCACGCATTTTTGCAGCAACTTTAGCAGCCTACAAGAGTATTTCCGTCATATTCTTTTAGCCATGGATTTCGACTTCTGGGTAGGGCAATGGAAGGTTTCTCAAGTAGGAGAAGTAAAGCCATGAAGGACATGGCTTCCTCACAACAAGCAGACACTGTTGCCAAATTAGCATTTTTAGTCAGGTAGCAGGAGTCTTTGGCAAGAGCCCACTGCAGAATGAGGAGGGACATACAGCTAGTTCCGATAGCCTTGTTGCACTTTCACTACCCCTGCCAATATCCTGGAAAGAAGGCTGTGGAGTATGGCCTGTCCTTGAGATGTCCTAGAAGTCATCCGCTTCCTTAGGGAGAAAAGAACAGCACATGTACACCAGATCACCTGAATAGAACCACAGACCACCTGAATAAGACCACTGGCTCAGCTGACCAACGAATGTTCTGTTTGGAGCCAGTGTGCAAATTTCACATGGAAAGGTGTACCATAAGCAACTCCACACATTTCCGTATATACAATTCCCACACTTCCAAAAGTTGCCCAGAATAGATGAAAGAGAGAAAGCCTCCTGTTCACAAACCAAGCCTTTCGGTCATCAGCAACATCAACTCCTTTGTGGCTGAGAAGAAATGAGAATTAAATAGTCTTCATTCCCCTGGATTAAGAGTGGAAAAAAAGTTAAAACATCTTTAAATAAACCAAATGCACTTCAGAAACTTAGTGTTGAATCAAAACGTCATGCTGAATTGGAATACCCAGTTCAAAACCCATTTAACTTCACAAGAGTCCTTCATAGGTTTTCAACAAGCCCTTTATTTTAACAGTGCAAGAAGCTGCAGTCACCTTCAGTCACCTTTTTACAATTCTTACCTTTACCGTAGCTGACACAGAAGAAACATTCCCATACTGGACATGCTTGCGGAGGTGATTACAGATAGCTCGAAGTGTTGGATGGACTTCCACACAGAATTTGCATTTGTAGCCAACCACCTTCCTCTCCTTAAGTTTTGAAACCTCCTCCAAGTGTCCAAAAGCCTGTTTGAGGACACAAGCATAAGTCACTGAAGCATGCTTTGCTACCTGTTTTTAGGAACACAGGCCAGGTTTTACACCTGAAGAGAAATTACACTTAATGTACATATGTTTTGTTTTGCAGAACTGCAAAGGTTAATTTTTGTTGACATCTTCAAATGCCTCCAAAATAAACACACAATACACCTGTGCAGTTTCTACCTAACAGCGGTCCCCTAGAAGACCATTCACTTTGACCTGAAACTGCTCTTCCATGACATCACAACTTCCTCAACAGCTCTGCAGAGCTTTTCTACAGCAAGTATACTTCAAACTGAAGCAGAAGGGGGTAAGCAGGCAAGAAAAAGAGCACAATTTGGCCTTCTGCTTATGAGGCACCTGCCCAAATCTTCAGTCACCAGATAGATTCATGTCATGTTAATACTGAGTGCTTAATCAGAGAAACTACTGAGGAAGAGAGAAGATTCGAAAGGCAACCGATGGCATTTTTCAGAAGCATGCTGGAGGGGGATGTGACATTTTGCAAAGAATTTGCAACACAGTACACAGCAGCCTTCCCACAAAAGAACAAGTTAACTGTCCGATACAGATGGCCTTCCAGAAGGCTGGGAGGAAAGAGAGAAGTTAAAGAAAATACTGAAGGAAGCAGCAGGAAAGAGCAAAGCAGAACCTAAGGAAATGAAGAGGATGGATGAGGAAATTAAAGCACAATGTGTAATCCTGTATGGAGCTCACTGGGACATTGAGTCACTCACTAGCCTGTGGTCATTTGGCTGTCAAAAAGAACATGCAAGTGGGCAGTAGTGGACTCCCTGGCAGAGAGCTGGGAGCAGGGAAAGAGACCAGACACACAGATCCTTACCCTTTCTTGTTTGAAATCTGCAAAAGCACCATCTGCATATTTCTGCTTGCTCAAAAGCTGCTTTCTCCTCTCCTGACGCTTGGCACGCTTCTGGAATTCCTCATTGTGACCATTCAAGTGTGCGGTCAGTTCTGCTGTGCTATGCAACTTCATATCACAGTGTTTGCACTGGTAGACAGGGTTCTGGGAGCGCGTGCCACTTCCCAGTATGGTAAAGTCCCTCTTCAAATCCTTGCTGTGGTGGTCGGTGTAATGCATGCACAGCAACTCTGCTGTGCTGAAGGACAGTTTGAAACATTTTATGCACCTGAAGGGAAGCCACTCAATTTCCTGAGCCTCAGTCTCCACCTCAGTCTTTTCAAAGTCACTCCTCTCCTCAATTGGGGTTGGCTTTTCATGCTCATCAGCATAGACAGCAGTGAAGTAACCCCCCAGCTTGCTCGCATGCTGCTTCTTAGGGAAGACACCAGGGTGACGCTTCATGTAGTGGGACACAATACCTTTTTTGCTGAAGGACTGGAAGGAACAAAGTGAGCATTTCTTCTTCTCTACAGCCCTCCTCAGCTCCTCACTTAACTGAGGAGTGTCATCCTTGGGAGGAGACGGAATGATCACTTTATTGGGTTTGTCGCTAACCGTTCTGGAGGCTGCTAAGCAGTGAGTGTAGTAAGCATCAATGTCATGTCTTTTCTGGTAGTGTGCCGCAAGCCCCTTGCGGATAGGGTTGGTGTACGAACATAAGGCACATTTGAAGAGGTTGTTTTTGCCCTCCGGCTGTGCCCGGACATTGTTATGTTTAATGCGGTAGTGTCTAGCTATCCCCTTTCTGGTAGAACAGAAGTATTTGCAGAGCTGACACCTGAAAACTGTGTGAGACACCAAATGAGAACTGGAGAAATGAGGTCCTGACATAGATACTTCCCCAAGATCCTCAGCAGCAATTTCTGGCGAGGCCTTTATTTCAGTCACCAGGTCTGGCTCCACTGAGGCAGACACCTTTGGTGGTGACTGGGCAAAAACATCAAACTCAGGCTGATTGTGGTATTTCTCATAGTGAATTTTCAGCTTCTCAAGTGTTCCATGAGTGTAAGGGCAGAGTTTGCACCGATAAGCACCATAGCCTTGCTTGAAAATCCTACTTGTCTCCTCTACATCATTCTGAGCAATATCAGTTGACTGCTCCACATCATGCACAAAGTCTTCAGCAGTGACCTTTATTGATGGATGCCGTTTCTGGTAGTGTGTGAGAACACCATGAATACGTGTATTGATGTATGGGCAATGTCTGCATTTATATACAGCCCCCGGGTTAATGTCTATATCCTGAGCAAAGTCCGCAGCTTTCACTTTCATGCCAGGATGCTTTTTGCCATAATGTGTCAGGAGACCATGCAAGTTGTTGTACTCAGACTGGCAAACTGTACACTGATACGGAGTGGAGGAGATGGCAGGGTTGGCAGAAGCCAGCTGGACAGTTTTTTCCTGGGAAAGGCTGGGATCCTCTGCACACTCTGCATCCTGATCCATTTGTGATGTTGTTATCTGGTCTTCAGCATCCATCCTGACTCCACCTTCGTCAGGCTGTGGGATGCATTTCTCAGCAGCATCTTTCTCCTTAATGATATCCAACAACACAGATTCATCTCCATTCATGGCCCAAGGGTGAAATGCTTGGTAGTGATTAGTAATATCCCAAATGGAAGATGCTTCAAAAATGCAGTCTCTGCATTTATAGGTCTTTATCTCTGTTGGCATCACTAGAGCAGGAGGGGAGGGATCAGGACCTGCCCAGAGTTTAGTTGCCATATACGTATAGTCAACATAATGCTCGGGATGTCTCCTTTGGTAATGCACAAGTAAACCACTTGGCTCTGTGTGTGAATAAATGCACCATTCACAGTGATAACCAGCTTCTATCAAGCCATCCAAAAATGCCCATCTCAGAATGGATGTGACTGTGGCCTTCAGAGTCGGATGGTCTTTCTTAATATGCTTCCTCAGTGCATAGAAGTAAGGTGTTGTGTAGCTACACTGCCTGCACTTGAGGGCTCTCAGCTTTGACTTGTCCCGTTCGGTGCTGGAGGAGTGAGAAGGCATGCTGCCAGGTGATTTCTTCTGGCTGCGATCGCAAAGGCTTCTTATGGTGGCTGTATGCTGCCTAATCACATCTGCGTTAGCTTTGAAGTCACGGTGCTTCTTTTGGTAATGAATGAGCACGCCTTTCACTGTTCGATTTCCATAATCACAGTGCTGGCAGAAGAACATTTCATTCTCAGGATTCACAGAG
Source organism: Psilopsiagon aymara (assembly GCA_024733675.1). NCBI lineage: Eukaryota > Metazoa > Chordata > Aves > Psittaciformes > Psittacidae > Psilopsiagon > Psilopsiagon aymara. The sequence continues at coordinate 5,738 of JANRGW010042700.1, read as the reverse complement.
GTCTCAGTTCCACCCCGGCTCAACTGCTGCATTGACATAGGTGGCCTCTGAATACCAGGTGGCAATTCACCAGCCCTCATCATGGCTGCAGTGGGGGGTGCCTGTCTGATATATTTGGCTGTGACCTTTATCTCTGGGTGCCTTTTCTGGTAGTGGACAAGCACCCCTACAACTGAACGGTTGCTGTATGAACAGTGTTTGCAATAGTAGAGTTCAGTAGAGAGGTCTGGTGGTGGTGGTGGAGAACCCAAGTTGGACAATTTTGGGGAAATGGGTGTTCCCAACTCAAAAGACATCTGAGCCAAGGCAGAGCCCCTCTCAACAGAGACTACGCGCATAGTCTTCTGAATTCTGAAATATGATGCTTTTTCTTCAGGGTGCTTTTTCTGGTAATGCACCAGAACTGAATGCATGTTAGGGCTTGCAAATGAACACACGTCACAGTCATAAACAACCACACTATTGACTGAAAGTTCCTTCTGGTTTTCACATTCAGGACTAAAACTCTTGGCGGCACTTTTGTTAAAACCAGCTGGCACACCAGCCCCGCGAGCCACGGGGGTGGAAGTTGCCATAGTTTTTGGAGCAGAATTCAAGATCTCTCTCAGTGTCTGGGACTCTGTGTTCAGCCCCTCTTGCTGCTCAACAACATAGCTTGAAAATATCATTGCATTGTTAATTTTCACTGTGGGATGCATTCTTTGGTAATGTGGCATCAGGCTTCTAACATTGGGGCTTGTGTAAGAGCAGAAGCGGCATCGGTAGATCAGATCAGAATGATCAAAGTTCAGTACATTCATAGCTTCAGGATGATGCTCTCCATAATGCTGCTGCAGGTCTTCAAAGTTTGTGTAGTCAATGTAGCACTCAAGACACCGGTATACTGCACTGTGATCATTGGGATCCAGGATATACCTAAAGCTGAATTTAATATATGGATGCATTCGCTGGTAGTGGGTGCTAACACTCCTGGCAGATTTGTTGCTGAAATCACAGTGTTTACAATAGTAAAGTCTGCCAGAGTCATTAAACTCTGAATTCTCATTGTTCTGATCCGTACCATATATGTTTGACTGGCTCCCCAGGACAGAGGCATTAGGGCTCTGATGGTCCTTCATGCTGACAGAAGAGTAATAGTCTTCCTCATCTTCAGATAAAGTGAGCTCAATCTCTGCTCCATTGGTGGAATTGTAGTCATGCTGCATGGTTCTAAAGTTTGTTTCCTTCTGAGAATCATTAGCCTCTCTGCCCCACATTTGTTGGGGTGCATAAGTACTGGAAACATCTATCATTGGTTCTGTTTGTTCTTCTTCTCTGTCTAACTCCACTTCTATCTCCACCTCATTGTCCTCCTCCTCTTCCTCATCATCCTCTACATTAATCACAGCATCTTCTTGCTGTTTGTTTTGGCTGATTTTGCTCTGGAGGTTGCTTGCTATTTCATCAATTCTAGTTCTCTTTTTCACTGGTGAGAGATCTAAAGGGAAGTCATTTGACACTTTCCGTGGGGCTTTTGCTACAAAGTTATTTTTAGATGAGAGACCAAGGATGGAGGTCTGGCTCTTCTTCACTGTGCCAGCAGAGGGGTGAGCATCTGCCTCGCTTTCTTGTGGTAAGTTTGATGGTGGCCCATCATATTTTGGCAAGTTGTCACAGAACGAATGCTTGTGCTGCTGATGAACTCTGAGGCCTTTCAAAGTTGTGGTGGAATAGTTGCACATTGTGCATTTGTATGGATGCTGTGAATGGGGCTGGGGTGATTGCTGTTGTTGCTGCTGCTGCTGTGGCTGCACTGGTTCCATCATCCCAGCTGACTTCCTGCCATTTATATTTCCACTCTCGTAAGACACTGTGCTGTCATTCAAAGAGGAGGCGATGCTTTCAGTCTGAGAGTTCATAGTGTCCCAGTCTGATGTTGTTCCTGTGTGACACTGCTTGTGAGCACCAAGCTTTAATGAACTCTTGCAGGTGAAAGGGCATTCATCACACTTGTACACAGCTGTCTTACCAGACAGGTGGATGTTCTCAATGTGACGGGATATGCTGCGGCGGTGCATCGTCAGGAAAGGGCAAAAAGGACACTGGAACCTGTTCATATACCTTCTAAAGGGAATCCCCTTTGTTTCCAATAGTTTATTGCCATCAGATCCCATCAGCTGCTCTGCAGACATTCCTGAGGTCTGGTGATCCATGGAGTTCAAGCCATTCTCGCTGTCCATTTCATTTAGTTCTTCATCTGAGCTGGAGTCATTTAGCATACTGCTTGTTTCCAGGTCAGCAGAAGAATTTGTCATATCAGCAATTCCATAGCGGGATCTGTCAGATAAATTAACCATGCCCGAGTTGTGAGGTGACTTAGGCTTCATTTGAGGGTAAGACACAGAAGAAAACTTAGAAGACGTAGAAGAGTTGGGCCTGATAAGGGAATTGCCCATAGAGCTCCTGAAGTTTGAGACATTAGCATTTGACATCTCACGTCCTGTTGTATTCATGGACATATAATTAGAGTTTGGGGAGGCATTCTGGGCACTCTTACTCTGTACATCAGATGCACTGGTTCCATCTTGTTGCTGCCTCAGGCTTGACAGTATTTTTACCATGCTACGGTGCTTCTTCATCATGTGGTCACACCAGCGCTCCCTTCGAGGTGTCTGGTAGCTGCACCATTCACAGCAAAAGTTGCCCCTAGACTTTGTCAAAGGCTTAACCATGGATTCCAAAATGCTCCGCTCCACAACTTCTGCAGGCAGCTCCTTGCATGGTTCCTGCACTGGCACAGAAGCAGATGTTGATTCAGACACAGCAGTGGCAGCAGTAGGAGGAGTTGAAGACTCTTTCAGGTTGTTTTTGTGATACATTTTCTGATGTTTAATAATCCTCGCGCGCCTGGGTGACTTGTAGGTACAAAACTGGCAACTGAAAACTTTGCCAAACCCTTCATGCATCATGATGCTGTAATTTAGGGAACTAGCCGTTGGTGGGCCCGCTGAGCTCCCCCCAGCCTGTGCTCCATGAACCTTGCGTGTGTGCTCTATGAGGAGATTTTTGGAACGGAAGTAACGCACACAGAACTTGCACTGGAAAAACTTGTTGGTTGGTTTAGGATTTGGAGCCACATGCTGACCATAATAAGTCTGGCTCTGGCTATAGTAACTTCCAGTCCCCATCTGACTTGCTGCATTTTGCCCTAAAATGAGAATTAAGGTATGCATGTTAATAAAGAAGCCAAGTTAAAATGTTTCTTCTCCACCCACCCTGTATGCGTAAGAATGCAACCACATCCTCAATAGATAATAATTACACTACGATTCCCTCACTTACTCATGGTGAGACCTACTTATCTGGCAATGATCATAAAAATTACTATTATGTATAATTTGTACATATACATGACTGAAGCATACAGTTTGATATAGATAATTTCCAAAATAATCTTCTTGAGGAAAAAATAAACCCAGTACACTTATAAACTTGAAAATTTTGAGGTGGTTCACTGTAATGAAGAACAACCCACAAAGCTGAAAACAAAAAGCAGTATTAAGATCTACATGAAAAGCAGCTGGGAAATAAAAACATCCTCCATGGTTGCATTTATAGAAAAAGCCAAGGTCAGAACCAATATGGCTCTGAAGCTAGACATCTGCTTTGCTGATACAGCAATAAAGACAACATGAGGTTTTCAAACTAAACTAAGACATACTGAAATAAGGCGCATGTAAAATAGGGAGTTAGAGTTGAGATCTTAAGAGTTGATGTCAGTCTTTGAGTTGAGACTTACCTGCTATTTCATCTGCGATTGCAAATTCATCTTTTACAGAAGAAAATTCAACCTCAGTCTGGTTGCTAGCATTCATGGAACCAGACCTTGGCTGGCTAGGACTTTCCTCAGAGACATCAGTTGGCTGCAGAAAGGCAGTGTGAACATCCTGAATGTGAGCTTTTAGGTCTTCATAAGATGGAGCTCGAAAATCGCAGCCATCACACTGCAGCACCTCCATGGTTCAGGGATGATCTTTTACATTAGAAAATCCTGCAAGAAAAACAGGGAAAGAAGAAGTAGATATATTCTACACCAATGCCATTACAACAAATCCTGAAAATAGGTAATACCTAACCTACGATGACTCTGTCATTTCCAGAGATTCCACAAATATCGTGGTATAAAACTCAACCTTTACTTACCATATTAAGAGACATAAATTCAGATTCACATGAAGTCCTACCTAGGTAACTCACAAATTGCTAACTCAACTCTAGAATCAACTTTTGGCAAGTGAATATTGACTTAACAGTCTCTGCCCTCTAGGCTTTTCCACTAGAGAGAATATGGCTGTTGTTCACAATTTTGTGTCATTTAAGAACATAACCCATACGCGACAGAAAGACCCAATTACCCCCAGACATGCACTGAAATTTACAATCTTATGAGACCAACCCAACCTTCCTGGAAGTTGACAAGTCCTGCCTGTTTACTACCATAGACCAACAGACCTTACAAGAAGAAACCTGCCTCTCTTCTCAACATCGTATCAGTCGTGATGTTGATGGAAACCCTAGACTTAACTGCAGGGTGAGATGCAGCTACAGGAGCCCAAGGTAGAATGCTTTGCTCTGCCCTACTTTCTCCAAGCTTTGTAGGCAGATTTCTATTCAGTGTTAAAATGTTTACAATTTCGTTTTATTTAGGGGAAACAATCTTAGCAGTCTGGGGGACACAGAGGGCTGGAGGGAGAGAAAGACAGGAGTGAGAACAGGAATGCTGAAAAAGTACAATGAAAATAGGAGTTTATAAAGACTCACGAGACATCGTGACTTCTTTGACTTATCCCACAGCCTTGCATAACTTGAAGAACAAAGCAACATAAGATATGGTAAGATGAAGGGTGGTGGTTCAGCTTGTGACCAATGTACGTTTATGCACTGCCATGAAGAAGTGGAGAAACAAAGCACAAGGAAGACAAAATACTTTGACACTTCTGCACTGTGCAGTAGTTAGGCATGAGAGCAACCTTCCCATGTTAAGACAAGATTACTTCTCTAAGCTTCCATGTGCTGTGCTGGGAAAGGATGACAAACTGAACATTCATATGTCCAAGACAAAAGGGCAGCCTAAAACACAAGAAAAAAAAAAAAAACCATGTGTTTATTGTACATGAAGTATGAAGCCACTTCCACAGCAAGGAGAATGCTCCAAAACACTAGGGCACTGAAGCGAGACAGGGTAATACATCAGGATTTTTATATGAAAGAATGCTTCTTCAGATAGCCTGCAAAAATAAACTTCTAGCAGGTCAAATTCTGGACAGTTTGAGTACAGAGGCTCTCCACATATTTACCTACATTACTTTGCAGGCTGCACTGCGTCCTTTCTCTCCCCCCACACCCTCCCACCACCAATCAAGAAAATGAACGCTGCAGAAGCTTCTTTTCAGCTAACAAAGTTACAATAATCGAGATACTCCAGCTTTTATGCGCAAGCACCAGACCAAATTGTGTGGAAGAGGTTGCTATCTGCTCTGGATCAAATTACAGCAGTGAGAGAAGCCCCACCCCACGTCTCCTTTAGCACAGTCCATTAGACCTGAAAACAAATTTTTCCATGGAGCAGACGACTCCTGCATTTAGAGCACTTCACAGAAAAGCAGATCATCCAGTTTTCACTCAGTCCCTCCCCAGCATCCCTATAGGCCCCCTTCAGATACTGGAAGGCTGCTATGAGGTCTCCTCTTCAGCCTTCT
>JANRGW010042699.1:0-36968 GCA_024733675.1 Psilopsiagon aymara | reverse complement strand
TTATGGTTTAGTGTGAGGTGTCCCTGCCCATGGCAGGGGGGTTGGAACTAAATGATCTTAAGGTCCTTCCCAATCCTAACTATTCTGTGTAATAAAGTTAAAAGCATGGGAACAGTCAGGTACTCTTACTTCAGTATTGCTAAATGAAGCAGTTCAAGTTTATTTCCTTTTCATTTCAGGTTCAGTCATATCAGACCACAATCCATATAGAAAGCTTAGCAGTCACAAGCCTTTTTAATCAAAGAATGTATTTTTTGAAAACAATGGGTAGTTTTAGCTACTCTTGACTGATTGATAGTATATATTCCCCAAGTAGAAGGTACACACATACCCTTCTGAAAGAACTTTTTCATATAAACCAATGTGGTTTTTTCTTTCCATGAGAAAATATAGTTCCCCTTTATGAAAGGGGAACTAAAAAATTCTATGCCATTGAATAGTCGCAGTGCATGACAGGCATTTATCATAAAGGTAAATAATGTAATTTATGTAAAAAATGTAATAAATGCAAATGTAATAAATGTAAAACATACCAAGGTTTGCATGGAATATTTTGTGTGGTTGTAGGGATCTTTTATTAGCAATCTGGGTACAAGCACAGGCTATTTTAAAGTTTAGGCAACTCGTGTTAGTGGAAAACCTGTGTTTCCAAAAGTGCCAAAGAGCAGTTTGCAGTGGTCTTTCAACAGCAGTTTTGAGTGTATCTGCTTGAGCTGGTTAGCACCAAACCTCCCTGAATTCAGTGAACCCCCCCCCCAACCGAGCTGCGCGCTCACCTCAGGATGCGAGGACAGCTGCGGCGGGGCTGCCGCCGCTCCCCGCCCCGGAAGGACGCAGTCACCGTGCGCCCGGCGGGAGCGCGCCTTCGCCCCGCGCTTCCCCCCACAGCCGCCGTTATAGCCATGTTCCCCTCGGCTCCCGCCTCCCCGCGGACCCCCGGCGGGTCGGCCCGCAGGAACCTCGGCAGCGCCGCCCCCAGCCCTCTCTCCCGCCCGGGCGGCAGGAAGAACCTGCCCGCCGTGGCGGTAGCCAGCTCCCCGGTGCTGTTTTCCCCGGTGGCGCGGAGGAGCGGCTCCCTCTCTGCCCGGTGAGTTCCGCCGGCAGAAACTGGGGTGTGTTCTCCGGGAAAAAGGGGAAAGCTCTGAGGCCGGGGCTTGCCCGCTGTGCAGCCGCCTCCCGGTTCACTGAGGGGAGAGGGTTGTCTCCCGGTCTCTTCCCCGGCCACACTTTCCACAGGGACCAGCCGCGGCCTCCCTGCTCACTTGCAGCTCCGGTGCGGAGTGGGTTGACTGCAGCTCCCGCAGGTTGCTCGCTGTTCAGGGGGGGCTGGCTTCTTCGTTGTGTGGGGAAAGAGCCTGCCGTACACTGCTGGGTTGTTGTTAGTGAGGATCTGAACAGGCTCCCACTTTGCTAAAATACTGATAATGGTTGAGCGACCTAATAGAAAATGAGACTAGTGATTACAAAAGTGGCATCATTAGAACAAAAATAATCAAGTGTTCAAGTGCTTGCCATCAGAATCTCTTCCTTGAGTCTTATGAACACAACCAGAAGCCGGATGCAGACACAAAGACTTCTAATTAGATAAAATCATTCAGCCTTACAGAGTGAAAGGAAGGGAACAAATGTTATTTGGTCACGTGTAGCAATTAGATTCTCTTTGTCTTGTGTCTCAGCTGCTTAAGATATGCTTCTAAATGAGCGTAATGAGAGGGGTCTGCCTTTCAGCTTGCTTTCAACTACCTGTACAAGGTGGTTGTGGTTTAAAGCCTAGCTGGTAACTCATAACCACACAGGCAGTCACTCGCTCCCCCTTCTTTCCGCCACCCCGGTTCTGGTGGGGTGCAGAGGAGAACAAAAAGAATGTAGCTCCCACAGGTTGAGATAAGAACGGTCCAGTAACTAAGGTATAACATAGATCACTACGGCTACCACCAATAATAATGATGATGAGAGAAACAAGGGGAGAGAATTTAAAACTAAAAGGCAAGCACGAAAAGGAAACAATAAACACATGTGATGCACAATACAATTGCTCACCACCCGCTGACCGATCCCCAGCCTGACATGGGTAGCAGTCTGGGCCTTTTGGGTAACTTCCCCCACTTTCTATACTGGGCATGGCATGCAGTGTATGGAATACCTCTTTGGCTAGTTTGTGTCAAGTGTCCTGTCTCTGCTCCCTCCCGGTTTCCCATGCTCCTCCTCACTGTCCGAGCACAGGAGTGAAAAGCCCTTGATCAGAGTAAAAATTACTTGGCAACACTAAAACCATCGGTGTTATCAGCACTGTTCTCAGGCTAAAGTCGAAAATAGCACTGCGCCAGCTGCAAAGAAGCTGACCAGTGATTGTGTTGCTGGTGGAGGAATGCATATTCAAAAGTCAGTTTCTTAAAAAATAAGGGAATTTGATGACAGCTCACAACTTGTAAGGTCACCAAATTACTGCTTTAGATGCTGCTCCCAGAGAAAGTGTTTATTTTACATAAACCCATTTCATCACATCTGTTTCTAACAGATACTAATTACATACATGTCTGTTGAAACTGATGAAGGAACAATAAGAAAGTAACTGTAACTTTTTGTTTTAAGAGCAACTCCTACCAGAGTTATCCAGCTTCCTTCAGCAAGTGAGACTATTAACTATGATGTTAAGGGGTTTGGATCCTCTCTGCCTGTTAAGGTTATGGAAGCCCTGAAGAAAGCTGATGGTAAGAACTTACTTTATCTGTTATTTTTCTCATGAAAATTGATAGGTGAGAGAAGTGTTAATGTGGTGTTGATGCTTTTTACATGCTGACTTTTCAGTGGAAACTGAAATGTTTGTGCCTAGGTTTGAATCCAGTTTGGTTGACTATGTAGCTATAATTGTAATAACACCCATGTGGGTATAGATGCACATAAAAATCTTTCAGGTCTTAACCAATGTACTGTAAAATCCAAGGTTATAAAGAAAGCCGGTAGTAATTTTTTAGTAACTTTTGCTAATTGATTGGTTGCTTGGGGTTTTTTTCTCACCTTTTTCACTTGTTTTAATTCTGATGTGCCCTAGAGTAGATGCTCTATTTTTTTAAATTCATTTTTAGTCCTCATTTGTTACCACTTCTAAAAGCCCCAGTGATACAGACATTTCCCAGAGTTCAAGAAGTTGGTCTCCTAAGCAGTTTTAACTTGTGGCTGAGTTTTCTTTTCATAGTATGTGTAAGCGGAACCAAAAATGTATATATTAGAAATAATCTTTAAAATTGCTTAATTCACAAAGCTATTATAATCTGCTGTAAATTGATGGAAATAGCTTCTAGAATTGCCTTGTTTTTCACTTTCAAAAATTGGGCATTTGTCAAATGGATTTTTAAACTGTGTAGTAATTTGTTATCTTGTTCAAAACCATGGAAATTCTAACGTGGAATTTAATAGAAAATACATTTCTTACTTCCATATGAGAATTAAAGTTTATTGCTTTTAAGATTACTCTGCTATGTTTTTAAAATATGAATGCTTTACAAAAATTACTTTTCATGTAGCTGATGACCAGCTGAGTGTTCAAGTGGATGAAAGTGGATGGGCCTGGCTAGTCCATAAAGAGAGGCTGATTGTTTGGAAGATTGGTCAGTCTCCAGTAGCTAAGGTAACTGAAAGATCAAGATGGAAAAACTTTGTATTTATGCTAATTGAGCAACTATTCAGTTGTCGTCTTTTTTAAAGCAAGAGTGTCTATAAATTGGAGTTTAGTGTCCCCCAAAAGCAGCGGGGTTGGCATGAAGTCATGCTAACAACTGGAGTAACTGAAACTCCAGCTTTTGAGGAAGCTTAACATTTTTATGTTGCTTTCTTAATTTTTAATTGTCTCCTTAACACTAGGGTTAAATCTTAGCAGTTTAATAGGCCTGTCATGTTAGATAGACTTGATAAAGCGTATTTTAATAGCTGAAAACTGGTTGATATGTTACAGATTGGTTTAGATTATTCTGGGGCTGATTTTCAACTTGTCAAAAAAACAGTTTCAGCTGTGCAGAACTTATTGTGTTTCTTATGGCAGTGTTATTATTTTTCCCCTCTGGGCAACATTTCAACATCATTTCAGTGAATAGCAAGAACAGTCAGAGGAAAACTGTAGTTGCAAAATCAGTATCTTTCAGTTAGTGCAACATACATTAATTACATAGATTCTGCACTCTACAGTGGCGTGTCAGGTCTATGCATTCTAGTACTTGTAGAGATTTTTTCAAAGGGTTAAAATCTTTCTGATTGTTTAATTTGGGGAGGGAGGGGGAAAGGGAGGAGCATTTACCCTCTCCACTCTGTTAGTACCTACTGACCTTTCTCAAGCACTTCTCATTTAATTTTGTTTCACTGCCTTGTTAGTGTATTATATTAAGGAATGGTCAAGAAATAATTCAGTTTTGTAGTGTTGCAAGAAGCATTCAGAAATAACTAAAGAAAAAGAGTGATTGAAAATGTACAAATAGGTGGATTTTAGCTGTTTGGTGGTTGTAACAACTTTGCTGAAAATATCTTGTGCTGTTCTTTTAGTTTCTTTGCATAGTGTCTGCAGTAGTTGAAAATTGATTTTTCTAAGGGTCAAAAACTAAACCATTTGTAGCAGAGGAATAGGTTTTTCCAGTCTCATTTATTATGGTATCCCTTCCATTCTTACAGTTATCTCTGTGCAAGGAACTACAGCTGCCACCCAGTGACTTCCAGTGGAGTTCTAGCTTAGCAGCTATATCTTGTCTCGGTGCCTCAGGTGAAGGGCCTTCTCTGCAGGTGATTAACTTTTATGTTTTAGTGTTTAAAAATACTTTGAGTACCTTTGAATATATCCAATTTTATCAAGTACTTATTTGACAACTGCATTTGGTGGTCTGTAATACCTGCTATATAGTCAAAAGGTCTGGATTGATAGTTTGTAATAAATATAAAACAAAAATAAAAAAGCAATAAAAAATAAACAAAATGTTAGGCTTTTCAAGTTACATTATTTACATGTGATAGGATCAGATGAAGTAATCGTTTTCCTAAGGATTGCTTGTGCTTTTGTAACACACAAGAATGCAGTAAACTGAAAAGTATTGTGCTAACAAACACCAGGGCAATCAGCCGAAGCAAGTGCAATTGAAATGCATACTGGCTGAAAAAATTCAACAGTGGTTTAATTGTGAGTACACATGGATAAGAAGCAACCACCAGCACCGTCCCTTGGCTGGCCTTCATAAGGAAGCTGGCACTGGGAGGACAGATGATTTAATTTGTCTTGACTGATTGCTTTCATAAGTGACTTTTTGTGGCATAACTGTGCTAGAGGGTGAAGTTTGAAGGTCCGTTAAGTCTTCTGAAAGTATGTTAATGTGTCTGTTTCTATTCTTCATGAAGGAAAGAAGCTCTCATTTTTAGCTTGGGTATAGTTTTCAGTTAATATGTCTGGTGCTGTAATAAAACTGGATAAGCAGTTGTCTTTGGAAGGGAGAAGCAGAACAGAATATGTAATGGGATGTTTTCTTTTGACTTACTATGTTACACTTCCAGATGATGAAAAGCAATCTTAGTATCTTGTGATTAGCTCATAAAACTCCAAATGCTCTATGACTTAATCATACTCAAGAGCAAGTGATACACCTAAACCAAGTTTTAAAATGACTTTTCTTCAGCTTGTGAGCTACGCATGGATATTATGATTTTATAAAGTGAAGTAGAAATATTACTGTTAGAATATAGATAAAAAACTCTAAGGAGCTCAGTAATATCTCCTACAGTTCTTCTACTGTTCTATGTTTTCTCTTAACAACCAGTAGAATAGATACAGTGTTTTCTATCTGAGTTTCTAGTTCAACAGTCTTGCTTTATGCTTTGAATTTGGTATCTGATTTCCTGAGTCAGAAGCCCCAATGTAGGCACGCTGTGAGCTTAGGTCTTACTAAGAGAAGAACCAACATATGATTTAGTGTTTCTTTTAATGACACTTGAGCAGTTTCTTTGTTAAATTGCAGTCTGCATTTCAAGTCTGCCATGGTTGCTTATAATTCTTGGCACCTGGAATACTCCAGAAGCTTTTTTCTTTCTTGCAACTGTGAGATTTGGTTGCATTTTAGTAGCAGACCCAGAGTTATCAGGAGCAAGAACCAGTCAAAAATACAGTTAGCAAAATAAGCAGCGGTTCCTGCAGATAGTAAGTTATGCTACAGAATAATATAGTGATTCAGTTCTAGGTTTGTTAGTGTGTATCCTTGTGGGGTTTTTTTTTGTGTATGCAATCTTGATACATAAAATCACGTTTTACTTAAAGCTGCAGTCTGATTAGTAATATCTTGCATGTTTTGTTAATGACTTTCTCCCTTCAAGTCTCTGGCAATAATGGTTGCTACCAGTGAAGGTTCTGTGCGCTACTGGCCCAGTCTTGCTCATGAAGGTTCATATACGGAGACTTTTACAGACTTTGGAGGCTCTCTGTGCAGCTTCCTAACAGCAGTAAAGGTACAGTATGATTTATATTAAAAATAATTTGTAGTTAACAGGAACAGTTTGGTACCTCAGCCTGGGAGGTGTGTCAGTATTTCTACTGCAGTTACTTACAGTGGTAGAAACTCTGCTTTCACAAAACCAGAAAACTACTTCATCAGAATTGGAGATATTTCTGTTAGAAAGTAATGAACAAGCATATTATGAATTGTTCTTAGAAATTGTTTTCTGATGCTGATGTGCCTAAATGGGAAAAGTTCTCAATTCAGTGTGCGTGGAAAAACTCTCAATTCAGTGTTACAGTATGTTATCTTCAAAACTACTTATTATCAATTCAGTTACATTTTATCACATGACTTTTCTGCTGTTCATATCATGTATTATAAAAATTATTTTAAGGCATCAGCATGTCATAAATATTTGTAAACCTAATCTGAAGACGTTGATCTTCATGGTGAATTTCTTAAGTGTTTCAAGATGTTAAGAAACACTAATATGTATCTACCCTATTAGAACTGAATTGTGCCCAAGTTTTGGACATCAAGATGAGGAAAGCAAGATCTTTTCACACCTGTAGTTGAAACATTGATATCAACGTGAATTCAGAACTAGAGGAACTTTTTGTTTTCATACCAGTATCCTGTTATTAATCAGTCAATGCTCTAAAGCTGCATTATTACTGATATGACAGCCATATGTAAATAGTCCCCCTATCACTGTGCAGATTTAACTTTTAACATAATTTTTGTATAGTATGATGATGAAAATGTTGCTGGTTTTTTAAATTTCTCTTTGATTTTGTTCTGTGAACATTTCCTGTGCAGGTAAACAGTTCAGCAACAGACCCTTAACATTCATTTTCAGGGAAAATTGTTATACATCTAACAGGCTTTGTTCATTCCCTCTAACATAGGAACTTTGATCAGTTTTGAATTGAAGGCAGATGGATTTTTATAATGCTTTAGTGGCAGAGGGACTGAAAGCTATGTCTTTGTTAGCAAGTAGTGATAGGGAGTAATTGAGAATCTGGAAGGTAAAAGTTGGTGCTGAGGCAATGTCACTGCCCACACTGGTAAATTGGAGGCAGGGTTGTTACTTTAATCTAGGTGCAGCCTAGCTATATGAAATGAGCATCTGTCAGTGGTCAGCCACTTTTCAGTTTGCTTTGATTCAAAGGGTATAGAGCTGGTATACTCAGACTGGTCTGTGCTATGAGTTTCAGAAGCAGACTCTTGGTGCTAATTGAAGTGCTAAGGCGAATGCACCCATTAGGACAGGCAAGAGATACCCTAGCAGAAGTCTGCTTCCAGAACGAAGTATAAAAGCATCTACAGTCTATTGCTTATTTTGCATAACACATAAGACTTTTCACATTTTCTTACTGCAAAGGTAACAGTGTTTTTCCTTATTACATTCCAAGGATTACATGAGATACTCGTTCTGTTGTTAAACTGAAATGGATCTTCATGGATAAAAATGTCATACAGTGCTAAGAAAATCAGTCTCTGCCAGTGCTGAGTACCAGTCAGATGTTTGACAATTTTTTGACATAACCAGATGGGAGATTTGTTACACAGTTCATTGAGATCAGAGTCCTGTAGGATAGGATGAGAGATATGTATATAAGAAGTTACAGTATGCTTAATAGCACTTCAAGTTTTAAATACACACATGCAAGTTATATTATTTAACTTATAACTTCACATAATGAAGGTTTAATGTAGTAGTACCTCTAGAGATTGATCAAATGTCTTTTCATATGTTTTAAAAAATATAGTTTAAATATAGCACAAGAAATAAAAGAATACTTTGAGTTGTATACTGCAGTGATTCAAGCATAGAGAATAATGGGGAAAAATCGTTTCAGTGGTCTTTTAATGTGAATAATACTTTATTTTCTTTGTTAGCTCTTAAGTACTATGGATGCATTGTGTCTGATTCTTGTTTAGTGTTTATCCGTACAAGCTGACATAAAGAATTCTATCTTTCGTTCCTGAAGCAATTTTATTGTGATATTCTTCTTTTTTTTGTTCTTCCTTTAATATAGTTGTCTTTTCTCTTTGTTAGGGAGGAAGCTTTATTTTATCATCTTCCAGCGGCCAGCTAGTTCGATTGATACCAGATAGTTCTGGCAAGATTCATCAGCATGCCCTGCCACAGAGTCAGGGCATGTTTTCTGGAATTGGTAGGAAGGTTTCTTCTCTTCTGGGTATATTGTCTCCTGGAAATGATGCCGTGGTAAGTTTGAATAACATTCATATAGTGATCTGCTTTAATTTTTATTGTAATTTCTAGCTGTGGTGTTTAAGAAAGGGAAAAAAAAAATGTAAACATGTGTGATGAAAAGACAAGACTCCACTCATTTGTTACTTACATTTCTTTGAAATCTGTAACAAAGAAACCAAATAAATCTGTATACTTAGTATATATATACGTATACTCAGTAAAGGAGAAGGCTGACTTGCTCTTTACATGTAAATCAAAGGAGACTTTAAAGAAGTAATACTTACTGGGAAATATGCAAGGATTCAAAGTTCTGCTGCTTTCTAGTGATGGCCACATTAATACTGGAAGAAACTAACAGTAACCTGTAATTTTACTTCCCTCATTAGGGTTACCAAGGGTTGGTGATTGGGTTGAGCTTTGCTGCTGAGCTCCATGGATGAGAAACATACTTCCTTCCAACTTTTAAAACAGCTATAGTGTGTTTACTGAACACTGTAAGTGTTCTTTTATCTATAAGAGAAGACTTCTCTTGCGAATTTTCTTATACGCTCAGCTTGTAATGTAATTTGTATAGGTTGCCCAAGGAAGTGATGATTTTCTTTTTTGTGGACTGAGAGTGGTCTAGATTGTTGCATCCAAACATTAAGGCTGTGCTTTAACCTTTCTGTCTTTTTCTTTTTTTAAATGCAGATTTCTAGTGTTCTTTGGGATAAAGAGAGATCAAACTTTTATATGCTAACAAGTTCAAATCTAAACAAATGGGAGATTGATGATTCATCAGAACGTTACATTCTCAGCTGGGATATCAACAGGATCCTGAAAGAACATATTACAGATGCAATTTGGGTAAGAGCCAGTTCATCTGGAAAGGGCTTGTGTATTTCTTTGATAGCCTATTTTTATATAGTTTCAAGTCAGATGTGTTGTTTTTCAGGGTTCTGAAAGTAACTATGAAGGTATTAAAGGAGGAGTAAATATACAGTACATGGACTTGCAACAGAATCGGTAAGAAAGTATACTTGCATCTGGTAACACTGACATTAATGTGATAAATGTGTTCTATTTTCTTGCAAAAACTTTGTCAGTAATTGCAATTTACTTTTACTTAAGTGCCACTGTTGAGAAAATAAGCACGTCATATTGGGTAACTAGGTTATCCTATATACTTCATGCTGCCATTATATCTTTTAGTATTACAAATTATTTATCACAGAATAATTATTTTTACTTTTTTGTGTTTCATTTTATCAGGTTTGGGTATTTGTTTTGTCTTGATAATACAAACAGAGCAAGTAAACAATTGTAACTTGTTCCAGCGAATGCAGAGAATTCAGTATCTCTTGTTTTTAATTATATAAAATCACAACTGCCTTCATTCAGTTTTCTACTGCAGTATGAATATTATTTCGAGCAGTTAACAAAACAGCTTGAAAGAACAAATAGTCTTTCTTTCAAAAAGAAACACAGTATTGGATAATACTTGCAGTTGTACTGAGATATCTGTAAGTGGTAGTTTGAGCAAGTAAAATGTGTAACGATCATCTCTCAATGGTGTGATTATTTGTGGTTGAATAGTGATGGACTGGTGATACTCGCTGCAGCATGGCATCCTAGAGATCGTCCATGTCTTGTCTACTACACTCTGATAACAGTAGAAGATAAAGGCTACCAGATGTCTGATGATGTTGTTGTGGAGGTCACACAGTATAATCCGTCTTTTCAGGTATACAAATGAAGGCCCAGAAACTGAGTTGAGAGCATAATGTTTCAGAATAAATCAGCTATCAGATTTTTGTCTAAAGGAAAACCAAGTTCTCTGTCTTAAGGTTGATACTGGAAGTATGTATTCATAGTATTCTGAGGAAAATGTGTCCTAGCATCTTTTAATGTATAATAGTAAGTGTGTATGTAAAGTTTGTGCTTTACATTTTGAAGAATTAGATTAAAAAGCCTCAAAAATAGAAGTCTAAACATCAGATTATTACTGATTTATTTTAATTTTTGTCCTGTCTGTGAATATTTCCAGAAAGTAATTTTATGGTATATACATGCAGTCAATTGAGAGCAGATCTCAGACTGTTGAGACTCAGTAGCAGGACAAGGATCTGTATTTTGGTCCTTGCTAGACTGCTGACTTTCTGGGAGGGGAGGATGCATTGGTTGTCCTTAGTGTACCTCATTTATTGTTCCAACAGAAAGAGCACAGACTTGGGCATTAACTTTCTTTGGTAAACTTCTTCCACTCTTCCCCATCTCCCCACTGTTTGTAATGGCATTTAGGTTATAAAAGTTACATTCATATCTTGTTAAATTCAGGCAACTCATGTCAGCCTTTAAGATGTTAGATGTTTGTTTAGGGTTTTGATTGTATATGTGATACTGTTCATATGTAATGCTTTCAGTCAGAAGAGGAAGTGGTGTGCTGTCTGATAGTCCCAGATTACTTTAGCCATGTTGCTTACCTTTATAAGGAAAATGAAGTGTTTGCTTGTTCCACTGGAACTGGAAGAATTTCTTTACCACAGGAGAAAATCGTATTTGGCATACAAGGTAATGTGGGGGGGAATAGTAACATTTTACTGATGCTTTCTGATAGAATGTTTTCATTCAGAGCAGCTTTGTATTTGTGCTTCTTTTTCTCTTTATTAAATTTTTCAAGATGGGAATTCCTCATGAGTTTATGGAGAAAGCTCTGATATGATGTCCAGAGTTGTTATGCTTACTCTGCATTGTTTCAAATGAAAAGGAAGTAGATCCCTGCTCCTGATGTATGAAAGGATGGGGGTTCTGGTTGGGGGAGAGGGTTGCACCCGTTTTCTTTTTCTTCTGGTGTTCACTATGAATGGTTTTGAGGTTTGTTTTCAAGTTATCATGGTCTCAATGCTCAGCCTAAAATACATACTGGGTGCCTATGTCAGATGTCTCTGTCATCCTGACCTTCAGAAGTGTTTTCAAGTACCTTGTGTGCATCAGGCCTTCGGCAGAGTTTGAACCACTTGAATCTTGGTTTTGTTTTTTATTGGTTTCATTTGGTGGGGTTTGGGTTGCTTTCCTTTTGTTTTTTGTTTGATGTATTTGTGTGTTTGGTGGGTTTTGTTTGTTTTCTTTGATTGTTTTTTTTTCTTTATACTTGCAGCTTTCTGTAAACATGCATTACTCATGAGTAGCAAATAGTGCCCACAACTTCTTGAAGTCAGGTGGAGTTTTCAGTTAACTGTCAGTTGGTTCAAGACAAAATAGAGTAATTGCCTATGCAACTGTTACATGTTGTTCTTAAAATGGCATTTATGTGCTTCCTTCCATCCTTCAATCTTAGGAGATAACATTTTAGGAGCAGGTTCCTGTACTGGCCTCCCCATCTTCTTTGCCAAAAAAAGTGGACTTACCACCATCTTGTCCAGGGAAAACATTTCTGTGCTTCCAGAAGACCTTGAAGATTCGCTGTCCTGTTCTGTTGCTGGACCAAGAAGTGAGGTAATGGTTGTTTGCTTTGCTGGTCGGAAACTTGAGTGTAGACACAGAATTGTTTTTCGGGCAGGTTTGAATTTTCCCTGTGGAAATCCTGACTTGTTTTGAGTTTAAAGTTACGGAGGTATTTTTTAATTAGAGGCTTAAATGCTTGTAATGATGGCAGTTTTCAGAACCCACAGAATTATACACTATCTGGCAGTTTGGGAAACATTTTTGTTTTCCTTTGTTTTGAGGTTGAGATTTCTATGAAATCTTTCTTTTTTTTTTCATGTATGTGCATTACTGTATTTCTCTAGGCCTGATATAATGCTATGCAGAGACTCAGGCTTCCTTCTTGTTTCTTGATCAGGATGGTTTCTTCAGTCTTATGTGCCTGTTCCTTTGTGTTAGGGACACACTTTTCTCATCATGCTGTGAAAATGTTGTAAGCTAAGCTGAGAAGCAGAGTGGCTGAATATTCTGCCCTGTTTGAGACGTATATATTTATTCTAATGGAATGTTACTAAAATATATATAAAAGTATTTTTAATGATATTTTGTGCAATGTGTGTTTATAAAGCTCTAATTTATATCAAACGTGTTTAGTTTAAAATGTTGATAAGATGTCCCTGGAATGGGAGGGAAGAATAGAAAGTTGTTAGAAATATTCTCTGATTCTCTAAGTGAGTTTCAATCCTTATTCCAATTAAACCACGCTTAAAATGAGTTGCTACTAACTAGTATTTTAGCGGAAGACCTCTGTGTGGTGTGCTAAGATAGAACTGTGTTTCTTACTGAACCAATCTCTAGTTAGATTTGTCTGCACTTAAATTGCTTTTGTGGGTGATAGTGCTCACAAATACCTTCTAAATTCTGTCAAAAATATTTTGTTTAAATGGTAAAATAATTACCGTAAAAAATTGACTGGTGAAAGAAGTTGACATAAGTTGTTTGGTTTTTTTACAAATTGTGTGAAGCTTATTAGAATGTTTGAGGTCACACCACTGTGATTTCTTTCCATTGTGATGTATCTTACAAGCTTATGTTTGGCTTAATAAACACCACTGCTTCTAGGTGGCATTTTTACTTTAAATCTATGTTGTTACTCTGTGGAAAAATTGTTTTCATTTCATAATGAAGATAAATATTTGTCTTTGGCTGAAGTTTTTGCATTTCACCTTCAGAGTCCTGCATTTGACATAACCAGTAGGCTAGAATTTATACCACAAGAAGATAAGACTAAATTGCTGAAGGCTGCTTTTCTACAGTATTGCAGGTACAAATTGCACTTGATTTTTGAGGCTTTGCTTGTTTGCTATTCTTGAAGGCACTCTAGTGTTTGAGTAAGAGATTGTCTTGGCAAGGATACTCTTGTACTGTTGTAATCAAAGCTCTTTTAATGACACATGCGTATCTTTATTAGGAAAATATTAGCTGTCTTGGGCTAGTGAAAAAGTGATGTGCAAGAAAGAAGCAGACTTCTGTAATCTCAGTGACTGCTTAGTCTGCAAAGTCAATTCTATATAATTTCTGTAATTACCTTATGGACAGTGAAACAACTTTAAATTTTGTTATTCTGACTTCCTTATTCTTGTAGTAAGTGGTGTTTTGTTGTTAAAAAATATTCTTTCCTTCCTCCTTTTCTTTTGCATAGCTGTTTCCAGTAATACTTTTGAATATCTTTTAATTACTTTTTACCTGGCCATGAAGGTAACTAGCATGACAGATTTTATGGCTGGATCTTTTTTAGGCTGACTGTTATGGGAGAGTGGGACTGGAAGAAAATACCTTTCTTCAGACTATCTTGAGTAAAGCAACTTGACCGTTGGGAGGCATGCAGTGCTTTAGAAAGGTTTGATGTTGAGATGAGTAGTACGAACAGAGGAGGAAGAAGAGAGATAAGAAGATAATCAGCACAATAGACATAGGCTATTTATATTTAGAGAGGATTGTTTTCAATGTATATTTATTAACACCAGCCCCCCCCCAAAAAAAACAAACAACCCAACAACAACCAGGAAACAACCAATACCAGCCCACAAAGCCTTGTAGGACTAATCTCCTTTAAGAGTCTTAAGAAAATGGAAAGAACAGATTTAAGATAACAGGAAGGAAGGCTTTCGAAATAGAGCTGCATGTGAGATAGAATATTATGAAGGGGATTAGGCACATACAATAAAGGATATCCAGACAAAAATCTCTGAACATGCACAGAATTTAGGAAGAATATCTATATATATTTGGAAATGGACATGTCAGTAAACAGAACTGCTCCTGAAAATGGTTGTAGTGAAGTCCTGAGGTGACTGGGTAGCTAAGGTCTGAGTGCACAGATAACAAATATGAAAGTTGGTATCACTGCGGATGCAAACAAGGGAGTTGTAAACAGTGTTAGAAGAAAGTTGGAGGTAGTAAGGGAAGTAGTGTGAACCACTATGAAAATCTAACACTCTTTTGATTAAAAGATGGGTCATATTTATGTAACTAGAAGAAATTAATAATTTGATGTGATAGAATAATGCATTATATTTTCTGAAGCATTTTCATGAGAGCTTTTACTCTATTACCAGTTGTGACAGTGATTACATGTACTCTTGAGAAGATTTTAAAGCCAGCAGTAGAAACTTGATGACTTAGCTACCGGAGACATCTGAACTTAGTTCTGTATGATGAATCTTTTCTCTTAAATAGTAATAATAGAGGCAATAAAATAAAAAGTGACCCGAAATGCTTCCTGGCATGGACTTTTTGATTTTACAAGTTGTACAGCCTGCCTGCTTGGAAGGAGTCAGAGTACCTTTATTCAAAGAATCAGAATACGTTTTATCCTTAGTTAGTTCAAAGAGAGCCCAAACAATGCTTGATGTTTATAATCTAAAGCACTTCATGAAAAGGATATCAGAGAATTCTGTTGAGTGGTTCTTGTTCCTATAATCATATCTGCTGGTTTTATTTCATGTATTTTGTGTTTCTTTTATTTCAGGAAAGATACAGTCAATGCACAAAGCATGGTAGCTGAACTCTTTCCCAGTAACACAGATCTGGATTCTGATACTGAGCTGGATAGGGCAGTGACTCAGATCAGTGTGGACTTAATAGATGATTACCCTGCCTCTGATCCAAGATGGGCCGAATCTGTACCTGAAGGTAAACATAATGTGGTGTTTGTTATGTTTTGAGGTTTTGGTTTGGTTTGGGTTTGTTTTTTTTGGGGGGGAACAAAAGTTTTCATTGCTCTAGATGAAATCGTGATTGAAGCTTTTCACAGAAGGTATAGGTGTTCCTCGCTGTCCACCACCGTTAGGTGTATTTCCAAAAAGGCTAAGAAATGCATTTTGTGAGTCTGCCAGATAAACTTGCAGGCTACTGTGGTTAGTTCTTGTCTTCATATAGCAAACACAAGCAGCAAAGAAAGCAGATTTCTGAGAAGGGTACTTTGTGCAAGGAACTTGTGGTGCCAGTTTAGTGTTCCTGTGATTCCTTGGATAGTTCTGAATTATTTTCCATAAATAGATACATTAAGAGAAGGATCTCATTTGCTCATGCTTAGCCCTTTGTTAGTATGGCTGCACACCTTCTGGTAGGCTTGGATTCTGAATAGAATGAGCTCATGTCCCTCTGGGGCATTGCCAAAAAGAGGACTAGAGAAATTTATTTTCAAGTATTTGTTGTATGTAAAGGATTAAATCAGAAATGTTTTCAGCAAGAAACATTTCTGTTCATGCTTCCCTGTCTCTTATGAACAGAAAAGTGTTAATTTGAAACTGTCTGCAGGACCTCTAGGCAGCAGTTGCCAGTTACTGAGCAGAGACTTAGTCTGAAATTTCACGTAGTAAGTAGTCACAGGTGGATGGTGCTTCCTGCTGTTGTTTCTGTGTGGCATAGAAATGTATAGAAATATGTTTACCTGTGAGGGGAAAAAAAAATCCTTACTCAGAAATGAAGATACCAAGTGCTCTGATCTGAGATTTTTCTCTTTTTAGAAGCAGTTGGTTTCAGCAACACATCTCTTATTCTTCTTCATCAGCTGGAAGACAAGACAAAAGCACATTCCTTCTTCATTGAGTTTCTTCATCAGGTAAAACTGTACTGTTCTTTTGGTATGAGCACACACAGTAGAGTATTATCTTGTCTTAACGTGGCTCTTCTAGAACACTGAAGTGCATGTGGTGCTTTGTATTTTTCACTAAAAGGTTGGTGTGTTTGAACATCTGGGCAGTTTTCCAGTGCGAGCCATGCCCATGGCAACTCGGTTGTTGCTGTGTGAACACGCAGAGAAATTAGCAGCAGCTATTGTTCTCAAGAATCACCACTCCAGGCTGCCTGATCTAGTGAATGCTGCTATACTGATGGCATTAAACAAAAGGGAGTGTGATATTCCACCAAATCTTACCCCTGCAGATGTGTTCTTTCGAGAGGTAAGAAACATCTTATTTTTGAATCGTTGTATAGTATCACATGTAGTAAGAGTTGCAGTGCTTTAGTGTATACTTTGGAAATTATCCCTTTAAAAATCAATTCAACGTTGCACAATTTCCCCTTAAATGGGGTTGGTGTGATATGCTTTTTTATGTCTACAGCTGAAACGTGAATTCTGATAAATTTTGTGTCGCAGAAGAGATCTTGTTGGGCTTTCCAACTAACTGACATGGATGAGCAATGAAAAAGACAAATAAAATTCTCTGGCCTGTCAGTAGGTGTTTGGTAAATTATCATTTTTAAGGCATGAACTGAAGAGTATGAAGCTTTCCAGATAGAAGAGATGCTTTGATCTGTCCTGGATGGAATTATATCAGTTTGGTCTCATAGCGTTTGTCCTCTCTAACATTAGTGAATCTGAGCTAGATTATCTATGTCTGGCCATGCCCCAGTCAAGCTCCCAGTCTTTATTTCCTTCTTCCTTCTTGAAAAGAACTATAAACAAAACGTTTACTTTTAGAAAACTTCTTTCCTGTAGAGGACAGTAGTTGCTAATGGGTTAAAAATAGAAATAATTGTCTGCTATTTTAAAGCAGATTTGTTATGCAGTATACTTTATCTAGCAAAGATTCTACTGACAAATATTTCAGAAGAAGATGGAGGAATGTGCTTAATGCAAGTTGATGGAGTTGCCTTCACAAATTAGGTTGGTTTGGTATTTTTTTTTCCTGGATTTAAGTCCAGAAAGAAGGTAATTCTTGTGTTCCAAGTATTGTATGAAATACAAGCTGGTTACTTTATTATCCGCTGCAGTAGTTGGTACCTTTCAATTTTTCTAGCTATTGCTGTGGTTTCTACTAATACTTACTTGTTTTTCTATGTAACTCATGATTTGATTTTCTGGCATCAGGTGGTAATGGGTATGTTTGTATTCATTGTAATTTTTCTTTCTATCTTTAAGGTGTCTCAGATAGATTCCATCTTCGAGTGCTTACTAGAAGAAGAGGAACAAATCCTGAAAGACATGCCAATGGAATCAATTGAGTGGGCCCAGATAGTTGTCAATGTGAACAACATCATTAAGGTATAGAACTGCATTAACGAAGATATTTGTGAGAGGGGAAGGTAAATACTGAAGAGCACTGAACAAGTTGAGTGCAGCACATTTGGGTTGCTGACATGAGAACAAAAGTGAACGTGCAGATATCCACATACATTAAGGAGGAAAAGATGGTCTCATGCAGAATTAGGGACATTCTTTTTACTCATCAGTCACTACTAAAGGAGAATTTGAGAAGTTGCAACATTGTTGGAAGTTGTGAATGCATGAGTGTGTAGCGAAGAGTGAAAAGCTTGTGCTTGAGCACTGAGGTTTCTTGCTCAATCAGTATGTACTCTTCTACTGAGGGGTGTAGAGAGAAGAGGGATATTAAAAGTACGTTTCAGAATTATAAAAGCCAGTATGCAGTAGCTTTTGCAGTCTGTGTATATGCATGTAGACTTTACAATACTTATGCTTTTAAATAGGACATGCTACAAGCTGCTAGTCAGTATCGCCAGTCTAGAGCCTCTTTATATAAACCAGAAGAGCTTCCAGAAAGAGAACCTGAATATATTCCATGGACAGGTGAGAAATTGTTACTGGTAATATTCTAAACAGAAAGTGTTTTTCATGAATTTCAGTCTGAACATTGAACTTGCTGTTGAAAGCTGCTACAAGGTTGTCAGTAAGAATGGGAGAAGCCAAAGGTTTCAGCTGGAGAATGTGAAATGGAATGAATCAGTGAACAGTTATTTTGTCCGGTATTGATACAGATTTGACTACAAAAACCAGTTTTGGGAAATAGCTCACCTATGGGATACATAATATTAAAATGATTCATGAAATGTGATCTCTAACTGTTTTAAAAGGACTGATGATTCTCTACTTCTTTAACAGTGTCTTGTTTTGATGGTGTAATAACAAAAAAAGCCTACAGGAACAAATGTTTGCAGATGCAAGCACTTTCCAGTTGGTGCTTAAGCTTCCTTGTGGCCTCTGTGTGTAAAACACACTTTTTTAGTGCTCGCGAGATAAATCTTTAGAAAAGCATGACCCATGCAAGCTATTTTGGTATGTTGTCTTGATGATTGCATCCAAGTATTTCAATCAGGTTAACCGAACTTAGAATCATAGAATAGTTAGGGTTGGAAAGGACCTTAAGATCATCCAGTTCCAACCCCCCTGCCATGGGCAGGGACGCCTCCCACTAAACCATGCCGACTAAGGCTATGTCCAGCCCGGCCTTGAATACCACCAGGTATGGAGCATTCACAACTTCCCTGCCTTTTCCTTTTGTGTATTCTCTACTTGCTTACAGATGCTGCAAGTGATTCTTCTGAAAACCAGCTGGTGTTGACAGTGTAGATCTGTGTAGTTCAGGGGGTATGGGTTTGGTTTTCTTCTCTTTTTGTTTACTACATTTTGGCCAAATTTAATAGGCAAAGATGGGAGTATGTGCTTGGTTGGTTTTGTCTTATAGTATTACTTTCGTTTTTTAAGATTAAAATGTTTATTATCTTTCTCTCTATTTTTTATTTATGCATAGTAATGTTTTTGTTATACTTCAGCCTAGGCTCCTTTGGTGATAGGATCATTGTTTCAATGATCACTGTCTTGTTTCCCTAAGCATCTAGTGGCCTTCGTGCAGCAGTAATCCGTCAGCATGGAATCATTCTGCAGGTGGTGTATCCCCAGGTGGACAGTAACCTCCGCAGCATTGTGGCTGAGCAGTTGGTGGCACTACTGGACTGTTTCCTGGATGGGTATGCTTCTCAACTGAAATCTGTGAACCGCCCTGCTGATCAAGAGCGATACAGCAATCTGGAAATGGAATACAAGCAGAAAAGAACAGAACTCTTGTCTCCCCTCCGTAAGTACTGCCTGTTTTCCTTAACACAAGGATTAAATGTTCCATTTGATAAGAACGTTATGCAAATCTGATATAGTAAATGGCATCTGTGTGTGAATTCTATTTCTTCTACACACACTTGCCTTCAGATTATAAAAGAGTGGTTTTATGGTTTAAGGAGATACTTACAAAATAAAAACAGATTATAGAATTGCATCCAGGACTGTGTCTGTGCCTATACCTCTAATAAAACACATTGCTGCTGGATTTTTTTTCTTGTGCTAACTTGGTGTTTTCTGGCAGGAATTTATCTTGAACCACTTGGCTGAAAATAGCCTGTAAAAGGATTTCTAAATGTTTATATTGTTGCAAGTTAACATTAACTTGTATGCTGTGATGTTTATTGGGAGTTACTTTTGAATCTTGGTTATTTAATAATTAAACCTGTTGTTTAGTGTGTCAGATGTGGTCAGGTCTTTAATGAGTAATTGAAAGCAAAGCCCCATTTTTAATCGGAAATAACTTGGAGTAAATACAATTTTAGTGACTTAATAAAGTGGGGTTGGTTTTTTTTAGACTCGAATGATATAAATAGAACAATCTAATAATCACTGCCTCCTATCATTCTAAAGAAAAGTCTCTTAAGCTATTGTTCTTGGGTTTACTGACATTGATGGTCTCTGTTAGTTTGTAAATACCTTTTGTATTATGTTCAACCTGAAGTTCATATTTCCCTACAAACAAAATCAAGTACTCTGCTAACTCTTACGTATCTGAACCAAAAAGAATTTAAATAACGTATTTTTAACAAAAAACCCATTGGCTTTACCTGTTCTGGTTTTATCAAAAGCCTTTGCCTGCTGATTTTTCACTTTGTGTAATTAAGTGACTGTTATTACAGATATTAAATCATGGGTTGCATCTACCCCATAGCACAAATAGCAGATGATGGTCACTTTCAAAGAAAAGGGGGTGTATACCATCCATTTAGTTTTCCTTCCTCCCTCTTGTATTGGGGGACCAGGGTGATAGGTATGTGAGCTTACGCGTGCACAGAATGTGTATGTAGTAAGTAAGCGTTTCTTTGGGAATGTGTAAGTAGGTCCTTAATGTGAACATTTGAAACTTGTTTTCATTTTTTGGATCTCTGCCCTTTGTCATCCTCTTACAGTCAAATGTAAGCTTGTTTGATAACTTCTTTTTCTTGGTTAAGTTTCCCTGGGACAATATCAGATGGCAGCCACTTTAGCAGAGAAGTACCATGACTTTGATATCCTAGTGCAGATGTGTGAGCAGACAGACAACCAAGCCAGATTACAACGGTATATGAATCAATTTGCAGATCAGGTAACTCTTTTTTATTTCCTTAATATAGCTTTTTATAGTGAGTTTGCACTTGAAATGTTGCAAAAGTCCTGATTTTTTTTTTTTTTTTTATTTAATGCATATATATTTACATACACATGTAGGGGAAACGTGGAAAGCTGAAGTCAACATTCAGTCAGTGTTCAGAGCTCTATGGAGTATATTACCCTGAGACTGCAAAGCATGTCGTGAGAAATATGGGTGCTAGCTGTATGGACAGTGGCATTTCATGAGACTTTTTCTGTGCCTCAAATATATTGTCTCACTCTTGATGTCTTTCTAGCCTTCCGTGACTTGTTCACTGAGGTGCTGTAGTCAGTGTACCGTTGTTCTATTAAATGAATATAATATAAATTTACGGATAACTTCCAGAGGAGAGGATGAGATTTTTAAATGTATTAATAGAAAGTTAGTTAAGAATTGAGTAAGAAGGTAGGGATATTGCTGTGGTCTTTCTGTGTACTTACTGGACAACATTTCCAGTGTTAAAATGTGGTTTAAAAACTTCTAAGTGTGCTGAAAGATTGGAAAGCTTAAGGAAGAGGTGGTAAAGACTACTCGAAGTGAGTGGGACTGGGACAGAAGTTTCCTGATTTGAGATTTGGTGAGATCACTTTGTTTAGTTTTTCACAGCCCCTGTGGAAGGAGAAATCCCGGGGTCTACAGGTTTCCTACTGGCATATAGAAAGGTTGTTTCATTTTAAAAAAAAAAAAAAGAAAAAATATCAGTAATAGACAAACTATTATAAAGGTTTTTAAGAATAAGGATTAAACATTCATTTACTGGCAAAGAAGGGGATAAATTCTTTTTTTTCTCTTCTCTTATTTAACCTTCACATCCTTCATTTTAAAGGAAAAATGTAAAACTGAAGATAAATGACTGTTGCAAGTGCATAGATCAAGTCTGATGGATAGAATATCAGACTGATAGCCTCAAACTTGATTTTTAATACTGTTTAATGCAGTTAAAATTGAGCAGTATTCTAAAATTACTCTGTAAAGATTAAGCATGGCTCAAATCTAGATTTGTTATTTTGCATTGAAGCTTTTCAGGATAAAATAGAGGAGCTTGGTTCTTTTTTTTAAGGCACCATTTTCAGCTGATGCAGAAGTAAGATTGTAGGTTCACTTGGAGATAGGATGGAATGTTTCAAGAACAGTGAGAGCAGAAGTAAACAGAAATACATGAAAGAAAATAGAAAGCACAGAGTTCTGAGGGCAGCAAAGGAACAAGTGAAAAATACAAGACTGGGACTGTGATTGATGTGATACCTGTTCCCATCCCTGGGGGTTAACATGAAGAACTTACATTTGGCACTTTGTTTAGTTACACACAGCATCCTTCAGTGGACCAACATCTGTTGCAGAGTAGTTCACGAGTTCTTTAAACACTATTTCTATCATGACTGTTAAGATTTTTCATCAGCACTATTTGTGTGTATGTCTTATTTTGTTAAGCAAGTTCTTACTGTGTTCTTACCAATTGTATTTTTAAGAAGCATTTTGCCTCAAGACAAACAAGGTGTTTAAATGTGACTTTTAAAATGTGTTCATATTGCTGTTATCTCCAGAATTTTTCAGATTTCCTGTTTCGCTGGTATCTGGAAAAAGGAAAGCGAGGGAAGCTGTTATCTCAGCCTATTGCTCAGCATGGACAATTGGCCAATTTCTTGCAGGCTCATGAGCATCTGAGCTGGTTACATGAAATCAATAGTCAGGATCTGCAAAAGGTAGGGCTTCTTAAACAAAACCAAGCTGGAATATTGCATATTAAACAGGTCAAGTACATACTAAAGTAGAAAAATTATGTGGTTATGACTTCATCATCAAAAAACAGCTTGTCTTGATGAGTTAGGGGAGAGATGATACAGATTATTAATGGGGTACCAAAGCCCTCCCTCCAGGCACCATCTGGTATATCATATAAGCCACTACATCATGTAATGAAGATCAGGGCTGCTTTTCATCCCTTGTTGGTAACTCATATTCTTTTATCAAGGGAAGTTTTGTTTGTTTGAGTGATCACTTCTTGGATGGAATTGGGTTTTACAGTGAGTATCAGTAGCGTTACCAGGTTATCCAGTGAGGGAAAACCTGAAATTTGGATTTCAAGACTATTTAAAGTAACCTGGAGGTATCACAAAAGTTAAAAGGTATTGATTATTTTAATGTCTTACACACATTGTTTCCAAATTTGGGGGTGGGAGGGGAGTGGGTTAATAGCAAACAGCATTTGGTATTTGCTATTAAAACAATAGCAAAGGGGGAGGTAAAAAAAAATACCAAAACAAACCAACCCACAAACAAAACCACCCTGAGAATATTGTAATATTCCATTCGTGTTGACTGAGGTTTTCTCTGTTACACCAAGGTACTGTGAAGATGGGCAAGGGTTTTTAAATACACAAGTAATTAGGTTTGGATAGTTTTTCTGATCTGGTAACTGAACATACAGGCAAGAATTTGTCTACTGCAGCAGTTACACATATAATTCTGTTTTGTCAGATTCCTGAATTAACGAGAACATCAGTCTGCATGTGAAATTGTTCTCTCAAAGCATATTTGCCTGGCTTTTCTGGCTAAGCCTTGAATAAGAGCCCAGAGGTATAATATATGAAGTTGCCATTTATTCTTTTGATCATAAGATAGTTTTTCTTGATTAATACTGAAAAGACTGTTTGGCTGTAATTGGAGTAGAGGTCTGTGTCTCTTCCTGAAGAGAGTAATGCAGAGTTTTAATGTGCAAGTCGTGCGACTTTTAAAAGTAAGGGTTATAATATTGCAAATGATAAATAGCTGTGAGACTACAGTTCAGATTAAATGCTTACAGTTACCATTCTGATGTTAACTTGTGAAACTCGTTAGCTGATTTCTAACCTCTTTATTAATTTCAGGCTCACAGTACATTGCAGACTTTAGCAAATACAGAGACACGGTATTTTGCAAAGAAGAAAACACTTCTTGGCTTGAGCAAGTTAGCTGCACTGGCATCTGACTTCTCAGAGGACATACTGCAAGAGAAAATAGAAGGTAAGAAATAAAACCAGAGCAAAGTGAAGAATTGGCTAATGAAGTTACTGAGTTAGACTCACATTAATTTTGCAGATTGTTAATTTGTTAGGATGAGAGCTCTAATAATGTGATCATAGCTGATCATTTTGCACGTAGCAGGAAGGATAAAGTATACAATGTGAGGGAGTAACCTGAAGTATTCACTTTCACCTTTGAGTTAGGTCTGTGAGCATGGAAGTTTGTATCTTTTCACTTTTTCTAATAATATGCAAAATATTGGCATAGATAAGAAGCTGCTCAGTATTTTGAGAAGTCATTAGACGGTTCTGAAGTGGCTTAAACTTACAAACCCTTCACACAGTGTGTTTTCGTGAAGCTGCATTTTGGTTTTTTGATACAGAGTAAAAATGCTTTAATTTCTTAAAGCCTGTTGATTGAATAGCTCTCAAATCTAAATTATTCTCAAGTCCTGAGACTCAGGTTGTACAAGAAAATCAGTAATGATATACTGTACTGTGATTGTGTACCTGCAAATACATATTTGCGATAAAGTGCTTTCTTAGCATCTTACTCTCTGCATTTAGGAAGGTTACAGTGACAGTGTTCCATGATGCTCTAACTGAAAGGATGTTAATGGGAAAAATGGGAATGCCTATTCTGCTTCATGACCAAATGTAACGGTTCCACTGGCTTTGCTATTCCTGTCACGTTGGAAAATACCCTTTTGCTGACACTGTGCAGCACATGGTGCTGTGAGTCTGGGGGTTGGAAAATTCTGTGCTAACAGTTAAGCTGTTTCTGGCCACCAGGGGGAAGATTTGAAATACTTCTCAAGGTTACTGCTCAAGCTTTCTTTGCTTATCTTCATATTTATCCATGCATGTTATGTACAATTCTTAAAAGGAATCCTGTTGAAAAAGCCCAGGGAAAATGATGATAACTAAGTAGGCTTAATTATAAGACATTATAAAATTATAGTTATAAAAAAATTATATAAAGTATAAAAAATTGTGTGAAATCTTAAAGCTTAAATTTGCTTTCTCACCACTGTGGGGGAAAAAAACCCAAAACCAACACACACCTATGTTGATGCGAAGAATCTAATCCTCAAATAGGAAAACTGCAGAAAAATGAGGAAAACGATGCTTTATTTGAATAGACCAGTGGACCCTCAAAATTTGGTCTGGTCTGTACTCTACTACACATTTCTATGTGACACATGACATGGCTTTTAAAACTTAACACTCTTTGTATGTCAGTTTCCTGTTGAGAGAGGGAATTATTTCTGCCATGTTTTGTTTATCTATGTAAACAGATAAAATGTGCCTTAGAATTATTGTCCCATTTCTACCATGCAGTGGAACAGGGCGGGCAGGGCAGGGTTCACACAGTGTGGCTGAAATGATTCTTTGTTGGTTGCTTCGGCCTAATAAGTCCCTAACTCTCAAGCAGATCATGTTGGAAAGTCGAACATTCAAAAATGGACTAATCCATGAGACAGAGCAGGTCCATGGCATGGGTCTTCAGCCAAAAGGTAGCTCCTAAAAAGTGCAACCAACTTACTTTCCTGCGTAGTGCAACAGCTGACCTCCAACTCTATGTTTCACTTTGTAGTTTTGAGAAAAAGGAAGAGTTACTAGTCTGCATTACTAGGAACCTGAGTGGAAAGTAAGAACTGATTCACTGTATTGAAGTGGAAGTATTTCTGTGTCCAAACAGAATGCTTCATAGCAAACACTTGCAGACCTGAATAATATTGTGACTTCACAGTTATTACTGTGCCATAGAATTTATTATTACATTTTAATAACATGAAACATTCATTTCTTTAAACCACTACAAGAAATATCAGAACAGGAACGCTTTCTGTTACATCAGGAGACACTTCCTGAACAATTACTGGCAGAGAAGCAGTTGAGTCTCAATGATATGCCAGTGTTGTCTGCATCTCAGCTCATTGATGTAAGTATCTTATCTTCTTCATTACACAGGTAAAGTTCCAGTATGTTTTCTGCCTCTATGTGACAAAATAAATGAGAAGATCACAGCTGTCTTTACTCCTTATATGACTTGCTAAGTACCTGAAGATCTGATGTATTAATAGGTTTATCTTTGCTCTGTTTCTGCCAGCAACAAACTTCAGAATGCTGGTTTTAGTTCAGATTTCTTCTTGCTGAATGTGTGTTTTAGAGCTCTGCTAGGAGAAAAAGCAAATCGAGTCAGTGTCCGAAGGTGATTTACTGGTCTAAGCCAGTTTCTGGGTATGAGACAATTTTTACCTTCTGTTTCATTCTTAGTAGGGCAGAACTTGGAAGACAGAAGGAACAAAGGATTCCACCTTAGTGGGCAGGGATGCTACAATCTAGAAAAAGAAAGGACTAGAAGCAGGAAGAGGCTTTTGGTCACCTGTTGTAAAGAGGCACCCGAAGTATTTCTATATTCTTTTTGTAAAACAAACGAAAACCCAACCCACACTGAAACGAATACAAGAACTGCTCCAGTACTGGGATCAGTAATAACTCTGACTCCTTTTCCACACCCCTTTCTGGTGGTAGCCAGGAACCAGTAAGCCTTACTGCTTCTGCCTTGTTGACAGCGTATTTTAACCATCCAATGATGCACACAAAAAGCATTCAGTGAGTAACAATGATACATTGTAAAACAAATCAGATCCTGGCTGGTTTTCAGTTTTGCCAGCTCCTCACTTTCCCGTCATCCTGTGGACAATCAAAAGCTGCTAGAATGCTTGTTTACATTTTCTCAGTTTTCTTAGCAGAGCTAATAGCAGATTCTGAAGTCATTACTTGCCTGTTAAGTGAGGCTACCTGTGGGATTAGGGAAGAGTAGGAAGTGCCATGAGTGACTTGGCAAGTGCTGGCACGAAGACAGTTTTCCTTCTGAATTCTCTGTTATTGTCAAACCAGTGTTCGTACTTGCTACTTGCAATGTGAGAATGAAGCTCAGAAAGTTTAAATAAAAAGAGTATTAATGTTTATTTTCCTTTGAAGTACTAATTCAGAGTTGGGGGAGGGGGGTGTTCTGTGCGAAATACTGATACCAAACTTCAATTTTAAAAGGTGAAAGGCAGTCCATGTGCTTAAGTACTGCTTTGAGCTTCATTACCAAAATCATTCTGAGAGCTTATTTGTGAAGCTGAGCTCCGGCTACAATAATCCAGGAATGTTACAGCCTTAAATGGCATTTAAATTTGAAACCTAGCAGCCTTAATATCCAGTATCATTTGTCCACAGACCATTGTCATGTAAGTGGAATGCTGCTCTAAAACATTAAGTATATTCCTTACTACAGAAATACTTGTCTTTGAATCAAAACATATTTTCATGAGAAGGTCATGTAAGTGGAAAATACATAGTGGTCTTCCCACAATGAGTTGTCCATGGTATCAGTTACATTAGTTTGTAGGCTAAAAATAATTCTCTGCATTAATCTCTCATCATAGATGTACATATGTGATGAGAACAGAAGGGCCAATGAATATGACTTCAAGAAAGCACTTGATCTGCTGGAATATATTGATGAGGTAGGAAAAGTTTTTGAAGGATTTCTAACCTAGGGACTTATGTTTTTATTTATTATTATTGGTATTTAAGCTAGGATGATGCATCTGTAGTGAGTTAAAAAATTAGCTTAGTGTGCAGTCATCGAAAATAACTCCTGATGTGTGTTTTCAGTTTGTTTTTAAATCGCTGGAGAATTAATGCCAAATGTGGTTTAGATCATTTAGGAAGAATGACACTCCTCATCTTCACTTCCCATTTATAGTCTAGAAGAGTTTCTTCTTTAGAGCCTTGCTTCTCTAAGGATTTTCTCCAAATAGGATTAAGATCAACTGTTTGCAGGAGTTTAGTTCTTGTATCTTCCCTATTGGCAGTTCCTCTGATTGTCATGAGATAATGTGGGATAGTCACCAGCTTTTTAACATGTTAATAGCATTGAACCACAGATTTGCTATCTGCTTTCTCACTATCTCCTTGTATGATGTAATATCTTGTCAGGAGCAATTTTCCACTAAGCATAAATAAATCAGCCTCTGAGGAGTGTCAAACCTGAATTAACAACAGTCTTTGCTAAAAAGCTAGAGTTGTGTTATTTTGGTGAAAGTGTTCCTTACCAACTGAAGATGAGAGCTCTTCTCTGATTATCCCAGTTCCTGCTAGTCTGGGTAGGGCTCCAAGTCAAAATACTCTCTGTAGTAGAGCTTTGTATGCACCATTGTGCCATTTTGTTGGTCTTCAGTAACTTTGGGGTTGATAATTATAAATATCTGTAATTGCTTTAAAAATTTTAAGTTTTGAATTGTATTTTATTTTTTTTCTTTTGAATAACAATTCCTTATTGCTAATAACTACTTGGGATTTTTTTGCTTTGTGTATGTTTACTTGTCCTGTCTTTAGTATTATATTTCATGTATGGAGGACAGAGTATTACTGCTTAGAGTAGTACATAATACATACTCTGAATTAGTTTTCTTTAGTTTAAAAAGAAAATTCAGTAACTTTTTTTATAATAAATATTTCCTTAATTTTTACAACATAAATAGTCCAAATAATAACGTTTCCAGTAAAATAAACTTGAGTGAACTCATTTGGTTCTCTCTTAGTTTTCCTCTTAAATCTTGTCAACACAATTGACAAAGACTGGGACAATGTTGGGGTTTTTATCCAAATAAATGTCACTTTAAAAGCAAGAGTTTTCAAAATGATTTTTTGCTCATATATTTGAGTCTCTAAGAACTTAGTGTTGAACCAGTTGGCACAAATTAGAGATGGTGGTTTAAAGTCTAAAAGCTATCTGCTCCCTAGTTTTCCCTGCTTCTCTTTTGCGAAGTGTAGCATAATGTCAAGACCTGTCCTCTTGCTTTCAGTCTTCAAAATTCAAGTGTTTGTGGTTTCTGTTATCTCTTCTGAGGGGAATTTAAAGTAGATGCGATGCTTTGGGACATTGAGGGGTGGAAAAAAATGCATGGTCTTTTTTCTGACATTATATTTTTAAAGGGGCTTTGACACCAATTATCTGAAAGTTTCTGTGCAACAAAGGGACTGCCCTTCCCAAGACAGCTGTGCTTTGAACATATTTACTAATATGTTTGTAAAACACACAGGCTAATGCATGCTAGATAGCTTGGCCATGCTGAAAAAAGAGCCTTGACTTCAGTCACCATTTAATGCATGTTAAGGTGAAACTTGCCTAGCATACCACATTTTACAAATTGGTATTTGTTCATGTGCTTTAAAATAAGCCCTTTTCCAAGCTAAGGTAGTTGATCTTTAGCAGTCCTGTAGTGGTGAAAGTCTGAGCCATGTTTTCAAATGGAAATAAACAGTCCTTTGTGTTTCAAGAGTCCAAACAGGTCATCAGTTAAAATAGTATGTTAAAAACAGTGCTCAGCAATTGAAGAATCTAATGCATTGGTATAATCTGAGAGATGTAACAATTATTTCTTTAAGAAAATAATGAAAAATTTTAACTTCCTTGTCTTTTCTCCTCACATGAATTGAAGGGAGAGGAAGTGGATGTAAATGATCTAAAACTTAAAATTCTCTGTAAGGCTCTCCAAAGAGATGGGTAAGTCCGATATGAATATCATTTACTGGGAGGATTTGTGGCACAGCTGTTCCAGAATTGCATTTTGGCATACTATTCTCTAGCTCACTGAAAAGATTGAGTTTCATAGTATAAGATTAGTAAAGTATAAAGTATTTGATCAGAATGTGGCTTTTTATTTGTAAAGTGAAACGCCAGCAAAACCAATCTGTACGACTTTGTTCATTTAGCTCCCTGGCAACCTACTAGGCATTCATAGCACCTGAGACAAAAAGGTACCTGTGCAGCTTTCATTCCCGAACCCTTTGCTGAGGTAAAATGATGGATACTGAAACTTCTTTCTCCTTTGAAGCATCTCAAACAGAAGCTAGTTAAGAGCAACACAAGCAAAGGTCACTCCTGCAGACTTTTATTTCACTTATTTTTGGCCATTGTACCACATTGATAAGCTCGTAATTGTTTTGAGTTAAAGCTGCATTCTTGACTGTAAGAGATTGAAGCTGTAAATACTACTTAAAAGAGCTATTCTTAGGGGTGTTCAACACCAAATATAGGCTGAATCCAACTGGTCAGAAGAATTGCCTCATCAAACAGTGCTGCTGTTTGTTCCCGAGTTAAATAACTCAAATGACATTTCCTCCCTTTCCTTTCTAATTTTTGGAAGTTATCCAGCTTTTCTGACTCTCATCCATGTTCCAGGAGGACCTAAGGAGGAAAAGATGAGGAGAGAACATGTTCCAACTGTGCTGTGCCATTTGTGACTAAGATGGAAATAAGCAGCATTTGGATTCACAGTTATACATAGGATAGATCCCAGAGTCTAAAGAAAATAAGTCATTGTCCCGTATGACACAAATAATATGTGGAAGCAGGTTCATACTATTCCAAGTGTTTTCTTCCCTTTCTGCGATTCCCAAGACAGAAGAATCCAGAACTCCTACGTGGCACCAGTCCAGTAATTGGTTTATGACCTGTCCAGCCTGGGCTGAGAACAGAGATCTGAACATAATATTTAAGGCACTCATCACACAGAGTGCTGACAGGACTTTTCCCACTCTGCTAGCTAACCAGATGCAATTTGAGATCACTTTGCATTTAGATCACTTCAAGATCAGTTGAATAGCATTTAGGAAACTTAATTTCCCAGTTGCATTTCCAGTCCAGCAAGGCTTTCAGAGGCTTATAAAGAGGTTGATGGCTATTTCAAAAGAGGTAGTGTTAGCTTTCATCTGTGTGCAAAAGTAAACACTTGATGTTACAGTACATACTTTTAAGGATGGCATCTGTTTTCTAGCTTAACAGCCACAAATGGTGGTAAGGTTCTTGTGCAGAACGGAGAGCCTTGCTGAATATGCTTCTGATGTTCTGGTAGGGTCCTTGCTGTCCTCTGTGCCTAGGAGGAGGAAATCCCCCAAGCCTCTTCCCTCCCTCCTTCCCTTACATTTTTCCCAGTAGGATTGAAGATGAAATCCTAGATGTTTGTGAGTTTAAGTGACATCCAGTGTCAACCTGTGGTTTCAGTGAAGCGCAGAGGCTTTGTCAGTAACAGCTTCTGGGTGCCAGGTTGGGATCTGTTGGAAGAGTGTCCCGTGCGCCCAAGGAGGTTCATGCTGCTTTAGGGAGTGATACAAAAACTGGTTTTATCTGGCAGTTTCACATGTGGAAGAGGAAATTTAAGCAACTGAAAGGTCAGAATCACAGCAAAACAAGATAGATTGGGGTTGACTTAAAACTGCTGCATACAAAGTTCTGCAAGGGTGAAAAACTGTCATTTAAAATAATCTTTCTCTTAGCAAAACCTTTTTTAGCAGAGATAAGACTTGCATTCGCAAGTCTCCACCTTCATATTTAATCACAAATGAGACAAACTGTGGTTTGTGTCTGTGATGCTGTTACAGGCCTGCAAGTTAGATTTTACAGGGTTTTTTTCTTCCTTTCTTCCCTCAGTTTGCTTTTTTTATTGGTGCAGGGTTTTTTTATTGGGGTAGGGTAACACATGTGAAATGTGTTAGCAAAGTGATGCTCTTGCTTTATTTTACAATCTGTACCTTTATCATCACAATTGTAAAACATGATTACTAAGAACAGGCAGTTCTTACTTTATGGGTTATTTTAGTTTATCAAAGAAATAATGTTTTCTTTTACAGTTTTCAAGACAGGAAGCATTTCTGTTGTCTTCCTAACTAGACTACATTATAGTAGT
The DNA here is from genome assembly GCA_024733675.1 of Psilopsiagon aymara. Taxonomy (NCBI): domain Eukaryota; kingdom Metazoa; phylum Chordata; class Aves; order Psittaciformes; family Psittacidae; genus Psilopsiagon; species Psilopsiagon aymara. The sequence goes on along the minus strand of JANRGW010042699.1, from coordinate 5,381 downwards.
GCAATTTTATTGCAGTTTTGCTCTTGGAATAAATAATAATTAACACAAGATAGGAAGAAACCTTGAGCTATAGCCAAGCACACAACACTTCTGTGTGAACATGGATTAATCATCTTTGATACTTTATCAAGTTCTGCTGCATTTTGTTCTTACTTGTTTTCATTTGGTTTCATCACAAATTATTCTTTCACTTGCAGATGGTCCAGTTCAGATGGTAAAGATGATCCAATTGAAGCATCTAAAGATAGTATATTTGTGAAAATACTCCAAAAACTATTGAAAGAAGGTGAAGTGTACTTAAAGATAATTGAACTTCTTGAAATTGTTTACTCCTTTCAAAAGCTGCTTAAGATGAGCACTGATATGTAAGAAGTAGCCTTAAGAAGTTCTGAGTTATACAGACTTCTGTATGCATTCCACTAGATAACTACATTCCCAGGGAGCTAATTGTTTCTCTGGGACATGTTGAGGGGATAAGAGAGGAGCAGATTTCTTGGTTACAATCTTAGTACCCTCAAATTATTTGCATATTAAGGCAGCCATCGGATTTTTAGCAGTTTCTTACTACAGTAAAGGATGCTTTCTGGAGTTCAGTGCATGTCTTCTGTAAGGTGCAGCATTAGTAACTAATTGACTGCCACTCAAAAGAGCTTAATCTATTTTAGCTTAAATGTGGTTTTGCTTTTGGTTTCTCTCTCCAAAAGCAAAAAAATAATGATCCACTCCCCCCAATTAAAGCTGACCATGGGGAGTTATGGCCATGGAAGTTACAGCTGAAGAGGAGGGAAGCCATTTAGAGTCTTAAGTCTGTTTTAAACACTACTGCATATGAACCTTTTCCAGAAGAGAAAAGGTTCCAGAACAGCTCTGATTTTGTGTCCTCAATCCTGCCAGCATCTTTTCCTTTCTGAGATTTTCACATCCCAGGCTGAAATGTATTTATTATCTGATTGATCTTTCTTTTTGCTTTATTTTTTTATTTTGGTGAAGTGTTATGTGAAGACTTGGATTTTATGTTTCAGGATTTTAGGCTTAATTGTAAATTCACTGAGAAGCTCTTAACTCAGCTTTACAGGTTTCTTAAGCTTTACTGTGTTTCTTGACATGTGTAACAGAATTAGATCTTCTCTATTCCAAGAGTAATTTAACTCTGAAGCAGGCACAAGTGTTTACTTAAAAATGATCTTAACTGCTAATGCAGGGTACATTTATCAATGTTGTAATAAAAGGTTTTGTGTTGTAGGAGTTCAGCTAAGTGAGTATTTACCGGAGGTGAACGACATGCTGCAAGCAAATGAACTTGGCAACTTGAAATGTAATGCTTACTTCAGATTTGTGTTAAAGGCAAACTATGAACTTTATGTTCAGGGACAAGCATGATTCTCACTATTTTTTAAAATACTTTTTCTAAAGATCTGTTAAATTCCTGTGTACTGTTTTATGTTCTGTTTATTTGTTTTGTTAAAACTTTGTAATAAAATCTACATGAGTGATACACTTGGTCCTAAATGTCTAGAAATCAATGCTTTAGTCAGGGGAGGCAGAGTTGTGTTTTCAGACAAACGCAAAACTGTTCATTTGCTGTGCCTTTCCTAAACTTGCTGTTTTGTTTTTTACATCTTCATTGGTATGACTCCTTCCTGAGACTCAAAGATGTGCAGACACATAGGGTGAAATGTAGGACCCACTGCAGAAGGTTGGGAAACTTTTGCTCTCACTTCATTGGGGCTGGGGTTTCATACTGAAAACATTAATGCTGGGTGACTGTATAGCTTATCTCAGAAACAAATGATTATTAGATTACTCTCGTACAATGCTTTTTGCTGCAGAAGCTAGATAATTTCACTTTTGCATTGAAGATTACTGGCACAAAAAGGGTAAACTGGGTTGACACTGGTCACTCAGCCTGTTTGGGGTGGAAAGGGATAAAGCACAATTTTCTAAGTCCTCTGGTCCAGTAAATACACCGTTCTTTCAGTTTCTATCTGTAACATCAAACTTTTCAAAACATTTTAATATTTTATCTGTACAATGTTCATTTTAGCTCTATCCAGATTTCTAGAATATATGTATTAAAATGAGATTGGCAGCTCACCATGGAGTCATTCACCACAACTGAGCCTTGGCTCAGAAGAAACCTAGAAAGCAGTGATGGAAGTGTGGGAGTCCAGCACAGTCTTCCTTGCTCGGTGCCTTGTTCTCTGTAAGTTGATGCTACTAATTTTCTGCCCCAGTTAGTTCTCTCTGATGTGGGAATAAAAATCCCTTTGACTTTTCAATTTTAATTACTGACTGAAGTAACTTTTATTCAAAGATTAAAATCTGCTGCCATTCTAATGTGTTGCACCTTGCTGTTGCAAGCAGCCCGACAGCCAGAGAGTCAGTGCAGAGCAACTTGCATGCCCTTATGTTTTACTTGTCTGGCTCACTGCCTGCTGCAATAATTTGATCCAACAGCTGAGAAGGTCAGAAGTTAAACTGGTTGAAGAGAATCCAGTTTCTAGTTTTAAAAGTGCAGCTCCCGTTCCGTGGCTCCCTCTCCTCTGTACTAATACAGTAAGCTGGGCTGAGAGTCTGAACATGTTTGGAAGAATAGATCTAGAGAGGTTCTAACTAATATGGGAAAGAAATGCACTAGCAGTCATCTTCTAAGATTGTTCTAAGAAGCAAACTGCTCTTTTGCAGCCTTGCATGGCTGGGAGAAAGAAGTACGGGTAGAGCTGCCAGCTGTGGCTTCAAAGGAGTGGGTCCTTGAAAGCCTTAAAAGAATTCCATATGCTTGCTTGAAAGTCACTTTAAAGTTGCTTCCACATTCAACGTTTTGAGAGAAAGGGAATAATAGAACTGTTTGCCATGCCCTGCTCAAATATGTTCTACCTGAACTTTTACTAGACTTAAATTTTGATTGAAGAGGACTCTCTGTAATTGACTGTCCACCATAAACACTCCAGGTGTATCTTACCCCTTCCCAGACTGTTGACCCTCTGTACTCCCTCTGGGCTGGTAGGGTAAGCCCAGGGAAGCTTGTTCCAGAAGCTGGTGTTTCTGTTCATCCTTATCTATCCATCTGCTTCAAGGTGCCTGGCTCCTCTGCTTGGGATGGTTTATTCCAGCTGGTGTAGAAGTGTTCTCCAGGTTCTCGGGAAACAATCAGTCATGTAGGCTGCACAACTAATGTTTTATTCCACTGCTGGGCTGGGAGGCTTTGGCATTTGTACAGCAGCTTTCCATCCAACTATTGCCAGAACAGAAGGAGTTTACTTAAATAAAACCTCATTAAAATAACTTCCACGTCGAAACTGAAGTCTAATGTTCTTGTATGCAGAATGTTGAGCTGGTCACTATTCTGTTGGGAAGCTGGAAGAGGCTGGGATTTGAGGCTGCTCCTTCTCTCCTTCCCCTGGATCATTATGTAATAAGCCATCCCGATGCTCAAATCCGGTCTCAGATTACTGTATGGGGAGGATGCCTTCATTTATCACTGCATATCAAAGGTCATGCCAGAGCTTTAGGTTGTTTCCAGGCATAATAAAACCAAAATGGGGACAGAGAGACTGGGGTTTGGTTAAAATGGCTTAAGGAGTACGCATAGCTCCTTTTGAATAACTGTGTTGTTTCTTAAGCAGTTGTTTTCTCAGTAATGGAAAGCACATACGGTACAAGATGTCGACAGTCCTATCCTCTGTTGTCACCAGAGTAGCAGTTATCATTCGTGATCAATTTCAGAAGCTGTGCCTTGTAGGCAGTGATCTTTGTGCCCAGCTCTGTTCTGGAAACCAACTTCAAAACTGAAAATTCGTGGTTTCCACAGCAAAAAGTCTTGTACAAAGAGAGAGTTATCTGACAGAATACTCATTTGTTCCTTAAGTTAGCTACACAGGTTGCTTTGAGCAACCTGGTCTAATGGAAGGTGTCCCTGCACATAGGAGGGGGTTGGAACTAGATGATCTTTAAAATCACTTCCAACCCAAACCTTTCTATGATTCAAATGTTTTCTGACTTGGGACCAAAACCAAATTCATTGAGTGAATGTAAAACATTTAGTAAAACATCAGATTTGCCTGCTGAAAATGATCTTCTTTGCAGGACTCTAAAAATTTAACACTGCCATTGGGCATTTTGCTGTGAACTAGACGGGGGTAGAGAGAAAGCTAAAAGAAACACAAGGGACAGAGTGGGTTTATGCCTGTATCAGGTTTCATTGAAGGATTAAGAATGTTTATCCTTCAGAGACATTAGGCTTTCTGTTACTTGATTTCCGATTCAACGCAACTGTCTGTATTTTGGAAGCCACAGTGGAGCATTACAGCTCTAAATAGATTTGATGGCTGTGATGCCTTTAAGTGCTTTCAGGCTTCGGAGTTTTGTACAGCCAGTTGTTGATGACAGAACTTCAACAAGAAGCTGAAGAACAGCATGAGAGAAGAGCGTGTTTTGTCCGCAGCATACTTCAATACAGTAACTTGACAGGACATTAAAATCTGTAGCAGAATGAAACAGAGATCTGCCAGAGGTAAAGAGGAACGCTGCCAAACTGGAAGATGCAGAAATTAGAGAAGAAAAGTTCTCTGCTTCTCTGTTGACTTGTCTGCTCTGCTTTGCAATGAAGGAAATCAGCTGCAGAAATGCCTTCATTTGCAGGAGAGTGCTCGCAGCATGAGCTGTTCTGGCTTACCATTTCTTCTCGCTCTTCTCCTGATTCCCTAAATTTTAAAAGGATTTACTGTTGGCCAGTTGTGCCTTCAGAGACGGTCTTGAAGGTTGATTTACGTCAACTCATTCGCAGGGCTGAAAATCTGCTTGCATTTCTGCCTCTTCTTTCCATCGGTAACTCGAATGCCTCTATAAAGTCTCCCAAGTGTCCCACATGGAATCTCTGCTTAAGCATCTGTAGCCGTATAAGATGTCCTGTTCCTCTTGACTTGCATAGTACCTTCATCTCATCAGAGATGACTTGCCTGTGAGGCTGCACTCCTTTTGGAAAGGGTGAGCCATCACAATAGCTGGAGCAACCCGTTGTTGCCCGGCCAAGCTCAGTGGCCATCAATGGACGCTCAGTAATGGCACCAGCATTCATGGCTACATCACGGATTAGATGGTTGCTGGGATTAATGCTTCACCGGGCGTCTTTTCGGGTGTCTGTCTAACAGATGTCATCCCATGCGTTTATTTTCCATTTTTAAAACACAGCAAAGAAACAACACACAGTGTTCTTAACTCGGTGTGTAAAGCTGCGGCCATCGCCACATGCAGCGGTGCTATGTGCAAACCACGGATCTACCTTATCATGTTACCTGCTCCCACAGCCCCTTCTCCCCCTGGTGCCCACCTGCACTCAGAGGTGAGGGCCGTGCTTCCCTTTGCAGCCCCAAACCTCAGGG
>JANRGW010042696.1:0-46907 GCA_024733675.1 Psilopsiagon aymara | reverse complement strand
TTCACCTGACTGCCATGATTTTTCAAATATGATGGACAGTGGCTTAGCAACTTCATTCGCAGCTCCTTCAGGACCCGCGGATGAATTTCATCAGGTCCCATGGTCTTGTTCACGTTCAGGTTCTTAAGATGGTCTTGACCCAGATCCTCTCCTACATTGGGCCCAGGGTCTTCATTCTCACTGACCCTGCGTCTGCCTTTCAAGACTTGGGTGGTGTGGTCAGAGCATTTCCCAGTAAAGACCGAGGAAAAGAAGTCATTAAGAACCTCAGCCTTTTTCAAATCCAGGGCAGCCAGTTCTCCTGATAGCTTCCTGATAGAAAGTACAATTGGGTCTTTTTCTATTGACTCAGTTGAGCCACTTAAGATTGATGAGATTTGTGAGTCTTGTCAGGAAGAGATGTAAGAGATGTTAGCTGCTGTGCTTGGTGAGCAGAAATTGATAAGCAGGTGAGCAGGGTCTTTGATAAGCAAAGAAAGTTCAGGATGCTGGGGGGGGGAGAAATAATTTCTATGGCCTATTGGCTTCAAAATGCTTCATTAATAAACATGGTTTTAAATTTCAGTTGTTTCATATTCAGAAGAGATGCATTAGCATATGCACTAGTGTGTATTAGCAGCAGAAAACCACTTGATTGTTTTGATTTCTGATCTTTGCAGACACAACCTTTGCATTTAATGTCTTAGAAGGATTTTCCTTTTCCCTCTCCATAATCCAACACCCAAAACCTTGTCCTGTGTCCTTACTCATAGCCCATGTTCAGTATGCCTCCTAGAACAGGAGTTGAATTAAGTTTCTCTCTCACTTTGTTGGCTTGAGTGATTCCCTATAAAATATGAGCACAGATCACTCTACAGAAACACCAATAATTACAATGTAAGTGCAAAACACTTTATTTAAGTATGGATGTAACCTGTTAGTTCGCATGGTTGAATTTAATCCTCATCCCTGAGAGGAGTGAGGTAAAGTGGACTGGAAACCAATATTCTGTGAAGAGATTCATCAAGATAATCACTAGTGACAACAAAAGAGAAATGTCTTAAACATACCAGAGAAGCACCTGCACTGTGGTGCTTTCTTGAAGTAAGTGCTAGTAAGGAGTCTAAACCAATGTGTCAAGAATCAGGTATGTACAAAATATGTACAAATTACGTTGCAGCTTTGTGACAAATTCTCACAATATTCTCAAAGCTATTTTAAAATACATCCTTAAAGTAGTTCTGCTTCGGGGATAGTTGTGCAAATAGAATAAGTGTTTGATGCTTAATTTCCAGACACAGTTATTCTTTTAATATTGGGAAGTGTAATTGGCTTGCTGGTACATTTTTCCTGCAAGTGGAGTTGCTCGACTTAATGCTATTTTGCTAAAGCTAGAGCAAAGTTAACTCCTATTGCTTGAACAAAAGGTAAGTGCTTTTGAAGTAGGATGATCAGAGTTTTGTCCACTGTAACTGAAAAATCTTAGATGACCATGACATGCTGTATGTTGATAACCATGAAGTTCCAGGTGGACACGAATTTGTTAAAAAGCTTACAGTTAAATGAAGTTGTCATCCCATTTTCTACTACAGATACTTCTGTTACTTTTATGTCCAGGAGATGAAATGGTAAATTAAATATTTTCAAGTACTTGTACCCTTAAACTTGTCTGTAACTAAGTCATCAGGGGCAAACAATTCTGCAAGTTGGGAGGAGAGCCATACAGCAGTAAAACCAGTAAATGCATGAAAAAGGATTATGCAAGGTGAATATATTAAGGCTTGTTCAGAGATAATATGAGGCACAAACATACATGCAAGAGAGAAATCATTCAATTTTCAAAGGAAGCTTAGATGAATATGCTTCTGGTATGTATCTCAACTGTTCCTCTTGCAGAGACTGGGCTATCAGCTTATAGTGGGGATTTCAGTTCAGCCTCATTTCCTGGACTGCTAGAGATACAATATAAAAAAAAGTACTACCTTGCGTAGTGCCGATGTTTAATCTATGTGGTACTATCATTCTATTAACACTTGGCAACCCTTCTCCAAAAAGCACACAGATAATGGAAACATGCAAATAAAAGGAGAAGCTTTGGAGGAATTAATTCAAATAAGCTAAACTGGATTATTTTCTGTCAGAATCTTCGTTGCATAAATTCAAGCAACTTTAACTTCTAGAAATAAGCTGATGTTTTTATTATAATCAACTGTTTTTAAATTACCTACCTGAACAAAAGTGGCAATGAAAACACAACCCTTAAACATACAGGCAGATTGCCTGTACATACAGCAACTGTGTAGGCAGAATCCATCAGCACTTTGTGTGGTGGTTCTCAGCTCACAGTAAAATCCAGATTTTTAAACTGCCAGATCTTTACTCTACTGTTTTCCCTACTGAAGTCATACCTGAAACTTATTATCTAAACACACTCCAGTTCTCCTCAGTATTGTTGCTTTTTACAGTTATTTCCTCTTCGAGGGCAAGAAAAAATATCCACGGTTTTGAACTGTGTGCTTAAAGACTTGCAAGATGTGCGCTCCAAAACCGCACAGACAGGCTCACCTGTAAAACTGGCAACTCCAAAGAAAAATACTAAACTTTTGTCTAAGGCAAAAGACCTGGGATAAAATCACATGACTTAATACAATATTTTGCTGTATCTGTATGTGGAGAAAACAGATTTAAGTATTCTGTATTTTCTGCAAATAAAGAATGGAGAGACATGATTCTTTTTTCTTTTTGAGGTCATCTGTGCTATTACAAATTCCATTTAATCAGGCTACAAGAACCTTGGTGTAATAATCAGGAAGAAATGGAACCTTCAAGCATCTCCTTTTCAATCAAGCATTTTAATTTAGAAGCAGAAGACTGCAGATCAGGAAGACATGGAAACTCATTCTAGTCCTGTGTATCAGATAATTAATTCATAAGGGTGCTACATCTGCTACATACAGGGGAAAGAGGGAGTTCTGTAAATGCAGAGGAACCTGCCAGCGTGCTAAGTAGCAAATTTCCATGAGTGTCCAAAGATTTCTTTCAATCTGCATATGCAGACTTCCTCTGAGCGCAGCTTCTGACATTCAGATCAAAAATAACGGTCGAGAGTTAAATGAGGCCACTTACATTTATTTTCATCAGCAACAAGTGGGTTTAAACTATCACAGAGGCACTGGCATGCTATGAAAACCTCTGAGTCACCTGGGAAGTAACAGGAAGTAATCAGTAAATTGTGGGAGTCTTTAAAGTAAAAAAGAGGACAAGTGTAGCAGGAAGGCCTGTGAAACTTGACAGAAAGGACAATTCTTCCCTCAGCTGCTCTTGGTAAACACAAATGCATTCTCAAAAGTTAGCTTAATCTTCTTGTCTACCCTTTAGAGTAAGAATAAGGCTTTCAAACATGATTAGAGTAACCAGACAAAGCAGAAAACATCCAAATTAAACAGAAATATAAAATTCAAAATCTGCCTCACTACTAATAAGAACTAAGAGGAACAAACCACCCAGTAAACATCAGGAGTAACCCTTAATTGGGAAAAAATGGCAGAACTTGTGGTTATTTCATCTGAAAACTGAGCTTACAACTCAAAGACTGAGAAAGACCCAAGAACAAGAAAAAAAAAGTAACTCAGTAAATGAAGCCAAGTTAGAATGCAAACAAATGAAGAGTACAAACCCCACTGCATATCTTTCTCTATTCCATTATCATGCTAGTGCACTGGCCTTGTCTGAAGATCTAACCTTTTGGACAGGCTTTCAATTCCAACTTTAAATTTCAGTGTATTTGATGAAGATTCAGTGTCTGGAAGGCAGTATTCTAGCTTTGGGATTTGAATGTACTCACAAAAGGGTGAAGGAGCAGAGCAGAAATCTTCAATACCTGTAGCTTCACAGAAGCTCCTCTAGTCTTATTGGCATTGATATGAAGGAAGAGTAATGTCAGGTCATGACAAGCTAATATCATGTACTCAAAGTTATTAGCATCAATAACCAAACAAACCTATGATATGCCTCAGAAAAAAAAATCTCTTGGTCCACAAAACCCCAAAAAGGCGAACAAAAGGTCCACAAAAACCCCAAAATGTCTCTGCTGTACCATTAGTTATTGCCTTTCCTCTGTGTAATTGTGGTAGAAAGATAAAACAAATGAAAGTGTGAAACATGCTGAGCAGAGGATATAGGACTGAGACTTTCCACAGCCTATGGTCTGGTCCCCCAGCTTTTTCTAGCCATGCATCAGCGGTGCATCCAGAAACTGGGCTTGAGATCTACACTTACCTCCCGGTATCCTTCAAAAGGAAGTGGAGGCACAAGTGAAGGAGGTGAACTGAGCTGCTCTCCAGCTAACCTCCAGTAAAGACTGGTTTAGAGGAAAGGGTAATGCGAACTGTGGAACATACTAGGGAGAACTTTTATTCCACTATGTAGACTCAGCTTTAACAGTGATCACAGCAGTATCACAGATGTTTTCAAATAGATAAGTACCTGGAAGCATCCTTGCAGACCCTTTCCAGTTAGACTAATTCTCCTCTAAAACAATTTGAATTTTCTGTCACTTACAAATTCGAGAACTTCTCAGGCCTGTAGCAATATTTTTCTAAGACAGATACAACCCAAAGAAAGCAGTCTATGACCCTGTGACTGAGACACTCATCTGGGGTAGGAGAGTCTGCTCTTTAGAAGAACAAAAATCAGGTCTGATAACTTGTTTCCAACAGGGATTTCAGTCTGAATATTTGTCCTCCACTGACACAAACCCAATGCATTTTGCTGCAGCATTTGTAATCTTTTACCAAGCAAAGCAGGGGGAAAAGCCTTCAGGAATCTGTAAAACACAAACCCCACATTATGCTCTGAGAACACCATAATCATTTGCTTCCTATGTGGGAACTGAGTTATCCCCTCACTCACCAATGATAACTGTATTTGTCAGTATCAAAGCACACAGTGAGCACAAAGAATAGCCACAAGAACAGCTTCTGAAAAACACAACTGAAGGCATAAAAATCATCTTAATTATAGAGACTGAATTTCAATGAACAGAAACATCTGCCCTTTGGCAAACAGTGTGCACGGGAGCTGTATGCATGGATATGATACACAGCTTTAGAGGGGACAAGTGTATCATTTAGTTGTTTGCTGAAAACATGAGAGCGTTTTGACAAGCTGTGCAACATGTTAATAGATCGGGTTAGAGATGCTCTTGCGCAAAATAGCCCAAGTTCATGATGGGTAAATTAAATTACAGAGCATTTAATTCACATACCCTCATTTTGGCAGTCAGCGCTAACTGTCCCTCCTCTCATGGGACATGGTGGGGACTTGCAGCACTGTGGGGGAGCAGCCTCATTGTGCAGTGCCGTGCCGAGCACATGGTCAGTGGGGTCTGAAGGGGGATCACTGGTAGGGCTCCAGAGAACGGAAACTGGGAAGAAGGAAATCACGAACCTCACCATGCTGTCACTGCTCCCTGAGAAATCCCTATCTACGGTGACTTGTTTTTAGCTCTGCCAACTGGGAGACCCATGCCTAGGGGCAGCCCTGGCGTGGCCTTTTGATGCTGAGGACACCAGAAATGCACACAATACTCCAAGTGAGGTCTCACAAGAGCAGAGCAGAGGGGCAGGATCACCTCCCTCGACCTGCTGGTCACGCTCCTTTTGATAATCCACGCACATATGATAACATTGGTATCTTTTATTGAATAGAAAAATATCAGTATCTTGATTTTTAAATAACTTTACAAACCATTTTTGGGCAAGAAAAGAAATGGATTGCATGCTATTAATACCCTCATAGATTCTTGTTTGTTCTTAATGCCAACTGCTAAAGAGAAAACCTTCACATGTACTTTCATAAAAAATAAAGTTTCACAGGAGAAGGCATTCTTTTCTTAACATTATCTGCCTGGAAGAACCTTTCTTTCATTCTGCAAGTGATCATTCTGCTGGGCACACTGGGACTCGAGTGAGATGTGTGAGCTTTGCTCCTGCTGTACCTGCACATGCGGATGTCTTCATTCAGCTGCCTTTGGAGATACAGGCAATAGCTTTTTTACTTGCCTCTATAAATATAATTCAGAACTCACCTCATGCACTTTAATGTTTTCTCTTTAAAACAGAATATACTCAAGTGGATTTTGGTGTTATATCTGCTAATAACACTGCTTCTGGAGTGCTTCAGAGTTATCTCTAGCTCTATGAATGTGAAATATTATTCTTTGTTCAGATTTTCCACTGGCCCTGAAATATTGTGATATTCTTTCCTGGAATACCCTGATTCTAATTAGTTATTAGCGTACTTGTGCTGGCAGCTGGATTGAGTCAGATGCAGATTTTTTTTCCTCATCACAATACCTAGTTAGCATTAGAGGTGTGTCATGGTTACAGCTTCCTGCTTGTGCTTTTTGTTGGTAATGAGCTGGGAACATAACTGCTCGGAGTCTTTGAAAGCATTTGAACCTCTTGGTAATTTTCAACCACATTTAAGGCAGGGGTAGAAATATGAAAGATAGATGCCAAATTTCTACAAATTTTGTGAAGATGAAGTGCCTAGGTGAGAAATGTGCCTGAAGGAAGGGCACACTGAACAGAGAGCAACACACCAAACCAGCAGCATCCAGCAAATTACAGATATTTGCACTTTGATGAGATGGGCAGGAACAAGCTGGACCTGCTTTGGAAAAGGGTTTGGAGACTAGATGGCATCGAGAAGCTTCTTCCAGAGTAGCTTATTCTGGTTCTGGACATCATTATCTCTGGTTAATCTGGCCCAGTACACTAGATGCAGGCAATATGAGACCCAGAGGTTAACAGCCAGCAATTCCTGCTTCTGTAGCAATAAGGACTGTACTACTCAGTGTCTTGCTGACCATTAAAGAGATGAGAGCAATGATGATTCCAGCCTTTTTAACTCTGTCTTAACAGAGGCCCCACTATTGAGACCATCAGCTCATTTTCAGCATTTATAACAGATGAACAAATACAACTTTAAATTTCTTTGATTTGAGCTGTGTCCTTTCACTAATAAGAACAAACCTCTTCTGTGAGCTGGAGAAACTGAATCCTGATGCAAACTTAAAGTTAGTGAAAAGAAGAGGATTTTAGCAGCTCCAAACGGTACATGTAAAGGTTATGTAAGGTTATTTACCTTCTTTTTTCATGTGCATTATTTTCTTCGAAAGATATCAAAAAGCAAGGTTAAGTTCTCATTCTCTCAGATAAGATCACAAACAAAAAATACTGTCAGTGTCCTACTGCTCTAAAAGGGGAAATAGCTTTTAAAGGCATTTCAAAAGATGATATTTGAAAACTAGCCTGTCTCTCCTCTCTCTGGGAGCTTCTGCATGGATGCCTAGTAGGAAATCCATTTGGAATCCAGGAGCTAGCACACTTGTTTGGAAAGAGATCCTACTTTTAATCAAACTTTCCCTTTACAAAAAGCTATGCAGCCACAGCCTGAGGAAAAAGATATTTTGTTTTAAACAAATCTCACTATCATGTCTCTCTGAATCTTCGCAGATTTATGTCTTTCATTCTGCTGAAATAAATAATTTCAAATAATGTAAATTGCAGACAACTATTAGAGTGGAACTGCAGAAAAGCAAAATATAAACTAGTGTACTTATTCCACAAGGTAACACTCGCATTTACTGATACTTTCAAAAGTCTGCAGTGACAGGGTTTTTCTCTGGTTTGACATGAGAACAGCTCTATAAACACGGGCCATACCAAAAAGCTTCTGACTACTTGCACCTGAAATGTCATTCTTTGTGTTCACAGTTTTTCTCTTAAATCTAATAAAGAATAGGACTGTGTTGGTCCACCTTGATGAGCAATGTCTTTAATTTTCCTGGTAAAATGTTACCTTTTAAGCAGTCAGCACAGAGTATTGTATAGGCATTGTTACTAAGAGATGTTTGGAAAATAGAGAAAAGGGAAGGGATTGTATTCTTATTTCCTGAATTAAGCAAAAAAAAAAATACTGTGAAAACTCTCAAATAGATAGATTATACTTGTATATTTGGCAGTATTTTCTGCCTAGGGAAAAAACAACACTTGGGTGATTCTTGACAGCTTGTACATGAAGTTGGACAAAATTACTACTTCTTGAAGAGTCCAAGAAATTACGATATTAGCCACATGTTAGTAAGCTAAACCAAAACAACAAAAGATGCAAACAGTATTGATTGGAATACTGACCCTTCTCTCAGCTAAGGCCCACTGAACTGCTGTTCCCAGAGCAGGGACATTGGCAGGTCATAGCAATGACTTCCACAGCCCTTGGGGAGGAGTCATCCAAACAACTTAATACCCTCCACCTCCAGAGCAACTTTATTCAGATATAATGTTAACTACAAAGCTCCTTCCCTAACCTGACCTCTTTCACTTGATTAATTCAGTCTTAGAAATGGAGCTGGTTTTCTTTTGATGCCCACCCCAACCTTTGTTACTTAATTTATAAATGTGTCAAATATAATCAAAACTGGCAGAGGCCAACATTAAATCAAGCAAACTGTAAACATTGCTTGTGCTATTTGATTGATGCAAAGCTGTCACCATAAAAGGCTTTTAAATAAATGAATTCAGCTCTTGCTGTGCTGCACCACTGAAACCTTGCTCCAAGAGTTTGAAATTTCCAGGGACACTGTCAGGTCAGCTTAGATTCAAAACCTAATGCACAGCTGTGATTCTGAAATTCCCTAGGGGAATTAGGTACCTGACTTTTACTGAAAGTCAATATGTAGTGGGAAGTGAATTGACTTTCAGCAGGAATTAGATGCCTTGAAAAGCCTGTTCATGTCCTTGTAAACAGAGGACCAGCCCCTTCACGGGGAAAAATTAATGTTAACTAACTCCTTTGATGCCTACAGACCCAGCAAGCATCTGATATACAAATGCTACAAAACTTGACTAGCCAGAGAAACCTAAGAGCTACCTTCACTTATTTGATTGTATTTTGGTTAGCACTATGTATTTCCTTTCAACGTGCAATAATTATAATTATAATTATATTGTGCAGTAATAATATTATTAAGGCATAACTGTAAGCCCAACTTCCAGGAGATTATTTCATTAAGGACTTTCAGTTTGAGTCTGCCAGGCTGCAACTTGCATCTAACCTAATTTTAGTGGTACTCCTGACCTGTTAATTGCAGCTTCTGAGCCTCAGTACAGTCAAGGTTTCTCCCAAACATTTCTGTATTAAAGTCCCTACACCCTTGTCTCATTAGCCATCATGCAATTTCATAGCGGGCAACAGGGAAACTCAGCATTTTCAGAAGCAGGTTTCTGTCTTATTGCTTGAGATTTTAGTGCTAAGCAATATGGCATTAAAAATTTAGATTACAAAGCTTTGAAAATAGATCCCTGGCTATTTGACACTATTTCCTTAAGTTCCTCAGCACTACTTTAAAAAGTAATTCAAGAAATGTCTGTATTTTTGTTCTAACTTATTTTTCACACAGGATGGCCATTTTTCACTCCTATGCTAAATTCTGATTTTTTTTTGGCACATGTCTGTTTATATCTCCACGTGTTTTGCAACTATAACAACCTCATGCTACACCATGAATTGAACTTTTGGGGTTTTCCCCATCCAATGCCTTTATTAAAAACAACTTTACAAATACTATTGGACTGCAGTCAGAAATTTCCCTTTCTGATCTTAGAAGTCTTATTTGTCTCCAAATATTCCTTATGAATTCTACTGGTCTCCTAGGTAAAGCTGCCTCATTCAATGTTCAGCATGGCGCTAGAGGGTGAACTCAATGACAAACTCAGACCTTTTGGGGGAAGGATGACATCATGATACAAGATGGCAGAGTCACAGAATGTACTGATCCTTCATCTCTGGAATGGCAATTCTCATCTCAATAGAGATTATTACACAAAATTAGTGCACTTATTCCCTCTTTACCTTCTGTGGACATGAAATTGGACCACAAAATCGCTTCAGAGAGCCTTACAGCTACCAGGGTTGAGTCATGAGGAAGCCAGCATTTGAAAGAGCAGGTTAGGATTGATCAATAAAGCTATCATACATTGATCCAGCTACACCAAAGAGCTAGCTAGTGTACACCAAAGATCTCATACAGCATTGCCCAATCTGTTTGATCAAGGTTACATATTAGTCCCTTGATATCATAACTATAGATACTTTTAGATCTATTGAAAATAGCTGATGAAGATTCTTCTGTGATGCTGGGTAACTGAGGTCTGGCATCACAAAGAACGGAAAGGAGCAACATAACTATTTCATGTTGTAGGAGCAGCTGAAATCATCTGAAGACAGACCATCTTAACTATCTGCTACTAAGATGTGTCATATTCTAAAAGCTGAATAATCTCTGTTGATTTGCCCACAGATTGTCAGGTTTTATCTATTTCCATCAATTTCATTTGTTTCTATTTTCCTTGGTTTGCATTCCCACTTATTTGCTATGAATATTTGAATATTGTTCTGTAATTAGACTTCCAGAATAAAATTTTGAAAGCCAATTAGCTATGGAAGGATTTGGGTGAAAATCCTTCATGGAAGCCAGATCCTTCACTAACAATGACATAGAACTAAATAATAAATAAAGGAGAAAAAAGCTTGCATGTTCTATTTATTTGCCTGAGATGATAAAGTGCATTGCCTCAGTCATCTGGAAAATGGAGGAGTCTTGAGTAACTTCTGTCTTCAGTTCTAAGCAAACTGACATTTGCAACTTTAGGGTTAATAACTGGCATAAATGGAGAAATAAGATGCACTTTTCAAGACTGTGGCTGTTATGCTCAGAATGAGGGCCCTGTTTAAGAAAAGGGTCAAGTCCTAAACTATTTCTGCTAGTTGACAGCATGAGAAATACCTCTGTAAAATGAGATCTTAGGGTTACAGGCAGTGAACAAAGACATTGCAATTTGGAAAGAAGGATTCAGTGCAGTACTTTTCTCTTTTTATATCCAAGTATTTTTATTGAATGAGGTTGAAACAAAGAAGGTCTTGGGAGAAAAAAAATAACCGTAACAATGCAATGGATCTTGGGTACTGTAATATCACTTAGAATGATTCAGTGGCAACTTTTGCTAATACATAACCCCCCAAAAAAATCCAAGTCAGACTGCATTTCTCAGCAAAGTTAGGCTTCAGAAGCCAATTCAGATATTATATGGATGAAAATGTGAAGGGGTACTATTAGAGGTATTCTGCACATCTGAGTTGATATCAGAATCCAGAATAATGGCTTCAGCTCGAAGCTCTCCTTCTAACTAATGACAGCAGCATTTGACTTTTAATGAGGACAATTTAGCTGTAATATGTCAAAAGAGCTTGCAATTCTTTTCAGTATTTAAGTACATTTGTTTAATATATGTTTTTTTCTTCACAATATAAAAGGATTCCAAGAGGTTTGGTTTTGTTTTCAAATCCAAATATTGCTTAAAATAAGTATTAAAAAGTTTTTCTACAGTATTATGAACCTAAATAAAATAACAATTGGCCAGGATAAAGAAAAAGGATATTATATTAATTCCTAATCAAATTAAACTGAAGAGGCTATCTGCATTGTTCTATATGAGACAAATTAAGAACTGCACAATGGTGTTTTAAATTCCCCAGGATTCTAGTATTCTACAAGGCTTTCTAGCTGTGAGAAAACAGTTAGTCCTGATGCATGTACTGTTCTTTTCAGGGGAACTGGATCAGGTCTTTTGTGACCAATTCTTCTTATTTGCACTCTCATACATGGTTTAGCTTTAATGCACTTCATGGTTTCAGAGGACATCCTATGCATGGTACATTCCAAAAGGAATCCTGAAGACTGGCTGGATGAACAAACACCTCAATTTGGTTCCAGCACTTGCGGTGGTGTTCCATGAACTAGAGTGGGATGAGCCACAATGATAAGAAAAACAGCTGGAATGTGCTACTCAAGTTGAAATTGTCAGGTAGTCTTTTTCACTTAGTTCACAATTTACATGGTTTAGTGGGAGGTGTCCCTGCCCATGGCAGGGGGGTTGGAACTAGATGATCTTAAGGTCCTTTCCAACCCTAACTATTCTGTGATTCTATGGTTAAAGGAGAATGAGAAATTCAGCCCAGTCTTCCTTAAATTCTTGCTAGACATTATGGTAACTTAATCCCTTATTTTTTATTCAGTTACCTAATACAAGGGATGATTTCACTGTCATTAAAGATCACCTCTTTTCTTCCTGTTTTTATATTCTTCTCACTGTTACTTTTTTTCCTCACTGAAGTCTCCTTTCTAGTCATAATAAACACTCACAACACTTCATTAAGAAAAATGAAGAGTTAAACATTTTCTATTTCCCTAATCAAGACCCTGTCATTATCATCACCAAAAGGCAGAAAACCACTACATGAAAGGTATAAAAGACACTGCCAAATTGATTTTGTAATCACAGGCACTTATAGTAATACATTGAATGTTGGCATGGCAATCTAATTGCGCATTACATAATGCTGATGCTCAATTGCTTCAGTCACAATTGAGCAAAATATGAACAGAAATTTGGAAATGTCTCTGTTATTGTGGAATAATTGATACAACTCATCAGGATGGCAATTTAAATAAACTCATCAATTTAATTTGGCAATTCTGAAATAGAAAGCCACAGGGATTCAACTCTAGAAGTAAAAGTAGCTTAGGAAAAAAAAAATCACATTTTGCAAACGGAGAAAACAAAAGCAGGCTGAATTTTTATTCTATCACTTTTGACAGTACCCTTTTAAAGGGAAGACTATATTAAATTATAAAGGCCAAATTCTCTTCTCATTCGCTTCACAGTAGATCCACAATAGTCCCAGGAACTTTCATATTAATTTCCATTAAATTGGATCTGCAATATCATAAAGAATGACTGATTCCTCTTTGGGTCTCAGAAAAGCTACTTTCAGAAAACAGGTATGACAAGAGTAAGACATATTTGGGAGCTCAGAACAGTATTCGAATTAAGAATGTGTTCGGTAGACACACTTGATTTCTTCCCATATCACAGACTTCTTCTTCTGAAATCTGTATTTCACATCAATGGAGGAGAAAATTGATCTGAAGGCTAAATCAAATTTCTCATGCAGTGACCTGCTTGAGGAACAGAAGCAAGGGGAAGAAAGAAGGCTGAGACTGGTGCAATTCAAAGAGCAAAGACATTAAGTGACAGCCCCCAAAAAGTGTCAAAGATCTTCCAACAGAAGGTATGCCATTCACATCCATCCCACCCTCTGGTGACACCATCTCCCTAGTTGTTTTTGCCTGGTTCACGCTGTTTCTGTACTTGTTGAAATGGTTTCCAATGTTTCACTGTTACTACTGTTATTATTTTACCTATCCATACTTGTCTCTGCCAGTCTGTTATTCATAATTGCTAGGGCTCCAACCCCACCAGAGAATCCATTTTGCTTTGAATTAGAGCTCATTTGCCTTGGATAGCCATTAGCAGTTTCTGACAGCTGTTTCTGCATGATGGCCAGTGAGACTTTATTGGAGGCCAGGAAGTCTTTCATGGAGATCATCTCGCCTGACAGCCGGCGTCCGTCTGTGTCGCTCTCGTTGACAACATCAGTCTCGATGGAGATGTTTCTCCGGCTGCGTACATTTCCTGGCATTACCACATTCCTCCGTGAACGGAATAATTTTCTTTGGCATTTGTGGCAGCACCTGCAGTCCAACTTCTTTAATATCCAGTTTATGGACTGTTTGATAACAATAGAGATCACATTAAATAAGGAATAGATGCAGCACACCCCCATGAGTATGAAGACAAAATTGCCAAAGCGGTAAAGGCCTTGGCTCTCATACTTGATGTTCTGGCTACTGACCAGATCACCAAAACCAATGGTGCTGAAGGCCACGAAGCAGAAGTAAAGTGAGTCAAAGTAACTCCACCCTTCAATCGGTGTGTACATTGCAGAGGCACAGCAGGAAATGATGAGTGATGCTACACATAAAATCAGCATGACATAGTACACAGAGGGCTTCCAGCCCGCCAGGCTGTCCACCTCAGAGGCCCCTGAGCCCCACCGGCCATTGTGAGGGAGAACCCCTTTCCTCCTCAGCTGTCTTTCATGGCAGGACTTCATGATGTAGGCTATGACAGTGATCAAGCGCTCCAGGAACAGGTTAAAGAACAAAATGGTCCCTGCACATCCTATAAGGCCGTAAAATATCAGAAAAATTTTGCCTCCAACGGTGGCTGGGGTGGTCATGCCAAACCCTGGAAGACAAAACAAACAGTTGAAAAGAACAGACCTGTAGTTATCATGTTGGCAGTTTTGTCACATGCAAGACTGATGAACTGGCAGCTCAGGGTTGGGGAAAAAACGACTCTCCCCAGCTGCTGCCCACTTGTGCTTGGCCATGTCCCAGCAGTAAGGGGAAGGAGACTAATGCCAGGATTTCCTCCAGAATCAGAATGAAACAAAAAGCAGAAGAAAGCACACTAGAAAGAAGAGTTTAGTGTAGGCCTGAATTTTGGTCTGGTTGCTGGGCTCACTCCATCCCTCTTTGTGCCTTGGATCACTTCCACGCTTTGGGAATTTATTTATTACACCCACTTCTTTCTGATGGTGTTCTGCACCACGGGTCTGACCCAAGGGTTGCTCTTGCCTTGCAGGGGTCTGTCCCCACCAAATCTTTGTAACACTAGGTGAAATATTCCTGAGCCTCAGTTTGCTCCCTGCTGTAAGCACAAGTGGCACAGCACCCAGCACCCAGTGTCGGACCCTACATAGCTCAAGTCTGTGCTAAACTAAAAAAAGGTTACAAATAGTAATTTTGTTTTGGTTAAAACTTTTGATAAGACAATCTTGCTTTAATAAGATATTACTAAAGAATAAAAAGCGTATCCAAACCATCATTGAGCCATTTGGAGCAATACTCATGAAAAATAACTTTGCTGCTGTTTTATTAGGATTAATAAGGGATTACATAACTGATCAATTAAGCCAAAACAATATTGCTGGGAGAAAAGAAAAATCATGTTGGACAAGAGACACAGTTAATTTGCTTCTCTCTGTTTGCAATTGTGAGATGCAAATTATTAAGTAAAGCCATTAAGCTCTAGGAAATACAGGAAATCTTATTTGGTGTGATAAGCTTGTGCTTGGAAGACAGACAACTGCAGTGCGAAGAGATCTGAACTGCACTCATCTTCCCTTCACTGGCAACCTGCTACCAGCAGGAATTGCTCCCAAAAACTGATGCTGCCTCACACGGTTTAGTGACAGCACTCGCCTTCATCCCTGGGCACAACCCTCTCTGATTAGCAGCCCCAGACAGCTCCAGACATGGGCTCTTGAGAACTGCTGCATCTCCGTATGCATCCACGGCTAAGCCTCACTGTTCAGAGGACCTGCTTGATGCCAGCCTCCTCATCAAATTTCTGTGCAAGAGAGAGCTGGACTGCAGCTCTGTGCTGTGGGGAACAGCATGGTAAGACACAAGCCACATAGACAAAATGTTCTTTGTGACAAGGACCTTTTGCCATTGTTCCTCTTGGCACACAAGTATTTCCACTCATTTTCTACCTTCCCCTGCTGCTCCATGATCTGATCCCAGTTTTGATGCTTATTTTCTCTGCAGGATGGCTTATAAACAAGTCATGAACTCCACCCTGTGGACAGGCACATAAAGACCAATGGACAAGAGGAACCACTCTGCAGCTGGTGCTATCTGCCCAGAGTAGCTGTCGGGGAGGAGGTGGGGGTTGCCCCATCCCTGGACCACTCTGGTCTTTGAAGAAGAGAAGTGGGTGCTGGGCAGAGATGGACAGTGGAGAGCCTCTGGCAGAGGGTGAACAGTGTCAGCGACTGGCATGTATCTCTCACGGCACAGGGAACTGCCCTGGCAAGTGAAATGCAGTTAAGGGTCACACCTCCCATACAACATTATGCTTTGGAGTTGCTTCTTACAGGCCCCTCTGGGGATCCTTCTGCTGATTTGATGGCCAGGGCCTGAGCAACTCAGGTTTGTTTGTTTAGTCACTTGGATTCTGTCTCTGAGCTCAGTTGTGTGGGTAAAAGCCCACTTTACAAAGGCACCCAAATGTGCATGATGGGAAATGCATGGTGAACTGTAAACCCCAAAGATGTATAACACTGATCCAGAGAGCCAGCGAGACTCTAAGTGTGATTGTCCCTTGTGAGCTCCTCCTCTTCAGGAGGGGCACTCTTTGTACCTCCTGGAGTAAATGTAATTTTGCATTCATTTTTCTATTTACAAATCTCAGCATGTAGCAATCAATACTAACATTTCCACAGAAGCACTGAAATGGAAAACCTGAAAGCAGGATAAAGACATTAATTCAACAAATATTTTCTTCTAAGACAATTTGTCAAAATTGAGCTATAAGCTTTTAGTCCCAGGAATAATTTCAGTTCTTAAAGTGCCTCTTATTTCCATGTACTGGGCCACACTATGCCTGGTTAACTTTGACCATCACTGTGTTACACCTGGGATTATTCTGTATTACAGACTAAGACTTGTCTGACAGTAAGTACATATTTTTCCAGATGGACTCCTGAGGTGCTTGAAATATTTATAAATCCAAATAAATTTGGTGAATCGTTTCAGCCAAGAAAAGAAGGAGCACAAAACTGTAAAAGACTGAAACAATTTAAATGAAATTAAACCTTTTTTGTAGGCATTTTTATGACAAAACTTTTCATTTCAAAATATCAATAATCTTTTGTTAAAAAAAATAAATTAGTCTGAAATAAAAAGAATGGAAAAAATAACTGAAAACTCAGAGTTTTAAAAGCTTCACTACCTTGAAGTAGAATGCAATATTTCACTAATAGTCAAATTATTTCTTTAGAGGCTTTGATGAATAGGTTTGTGAAGAAGCTTTTTTGTATTGCCAGGTACACTGCTGGTTTTGTGAGAATTGACTTCCCTCTGCAAAGGCTGTACCAAATTTTTGATCCTCCTCACTAATTATATTCTTGTTTACACATCCCTAATGTGCCTCTATGGAAGACAGACTTGCTGGCCTATGGTTCCCAGGAACATCTTTGTAGCTTCTTCTACAAAGTATTGCTACACTTGCTATCTTTTCTTCTTCCTGCACCAAATCTGACTTAAGATTACAAACCACACCTGGTCAAGCAGCAGTTCCATTTTGAGTTCTTTTGTAAGTCCTGCATGGAAAAGCTCAGTCTGGACAGTTTGAAAGAGATCACTGAAATATGAGGAACAGAGGTGAAACCAACAGCCAAGTATATAGAAGGCAAATGACTTAGTAAGCAATTAGAATATCAGTCTGATCCTTACAGCATAACAGTGAAAGAGCACGAAGTTAAGCTGCAGACTGGGAAGCAAATGGAAAATGAAATCATGAAATCATATAAGAGGAAATAAAAGCAGTGGCTGACAGGTGGAGATTATTTGAAAATACAAAATTACTTCTTGTATGAAGAAACAAAACCAGGAAACAACTGCAAGGAAAATGCTACTGAGATTATTTAGGGTATGCGAGAATGCTGATGAAATTAAGTAAACTTTACAAGTTGGGTGACATTTCTAGAAAAAGAGTTATTTCAAGTAGAAACTGAGGTTATAGTTACTCAAATGGGAATCAGATCTTTCTGAGTCAGCAAAATTGAATGTTTTTAAGGTACCAAAAAGTGTTTCAGTTGATTTATTGGATATGTCTGCAGATCTGACACTATATTAGCACCACTGATGTACGACAAATCCTAACTTTACCATGCCAGCAATGAAGAACACCTTCTTAGTAAAAATTTCATATTTCTACTCCGAAATCTGTAAGACACTGATTTGCCTGTGCCCCATGATCTACTAACTACTATAAACTGGTCCTACCTTCCCTAATACTCAGCTGAACTGAGGAACCACATTCCATGTAGCTTCAATTTTCCTTCAACTATCATGGTCTGTTTTTTTTCATATACTGCTTATGCAAGATTTCATATTTGTTTGATGGGTATTCCTACAAATTCTCAATTTCTCTGTAGCAGAGCTATGTTTCCAGAAGTTGGAAGGAATTTAAACTCTAGAGTCAGTGGAAGTGTTCTAAAGCACTGCATGCCTCCTACACAAAACAAATCTGTAGATTTTGTTTTGGTAGCAAAACTTACATTGTGAAGGTTGTTACTCCAAAGTGCTCTAAAATCCACCTCTGGATCCACATTCCAGGAGGATACAGATTACTTATACAAAAGAGAAATTAAAAACTGCAAACACGTCAATAGGGTAATATAATAATGCTTCATGATTCCCAAAGCAAGTCCTGGGTATAACCAAAAAAAGCAAGCAGCTGTAATTCTTATCAATAGTCAGCTTGTTGAGAATGACTGAGGAAGTTTTAAAGCAGAATCCTCTGAGAGAAGGTAAATATTGAACAACATTAAGTGAGCAATTTATCTCAATCTAACAGGAACATGGTTACACTGAAATTTAACAAGAGGAAACAGGCATCAATTTTCTATGATTAGTCTACTCCACATGAAACCCTAGGTTCTCTGTTTTCTTTCTTCAATACTTTTCTTTATCAACCACTGAAAATCTGGAAAAGCTGAATTAAAACAAGCACCAGGCTCCAAAAGCCAGACCTTCAGGACCACAAGGCTCTACAGCAGCCCCACAGAGATGTTCTCCTCCAACCCCATCACATCCCATTCCTCAGACACAGCTAAGGAGAACAGCCCAGGGGACTCGGGCCACGCACCTCCTGGAGTGTCGCACACACAACACACACATTCAGGGAATCCAGCAGCCTGCTCCAGGTCAATATTAGGTCATTTCATCTTTTCTTTTGCAAATTACTCCAGTGCTTCCAACTCTAGTGTTTCAAGTAATTCAGATCAATGCTGGATCATTACTGACACTCATCTCCCTCTGCCTATTGACACATGGTTTGGCATGTTTTTTTAATTCTGGATGTCCTGACATTCACAGGTTACATTAATTAAACCTTCAGTTTTCATTTCCTGGTATGCTTGACACCATGAAAGAGTATGAGAAACAATTCATCAATCCTAATCCCTCACAAATGAAGCCTGGAGCACCAAATATAACGTGTGTAGGAAGACTAGGATGGACATACAGATTTTACAGTTAATTCTGGATCACAATACTGGGTCTTTCTATTATTCTGCAAAATACATCTGTTTTCTGAGAGGTTTCATTTCCTCTTTGAATGTGTGCAGCTCACTGTTCCTGCCCTTCCCACAAAGAGGAAGTGGGTAAAAAGAGGGGGCAACACTGTAGCAACAGTAATGAATCATTGTGATGTTAAAAATATAAATATCACTAAGAAACAGCTCTCCAGTTTAGCCTATGGTCAGTGCTCTTTATCTGTGATGTTGTGTCTGCATTCCTAATTCATTCTCTCTTTATTTGATTAATTCTTTCCCTTGTTTTTCTCTATCAATCAGCTCTACTTTGGTTATGACTTACTGGAGAAATGATGAATTCCACTAGTGGAATGGTCACTGGCAAATGACTGAGGATCATGCCAGGTATGAACCAAGCTAAATAAGACCAAGACTTTGAACTACTGTGAAAGATTATCAAGAAAATGCTCATTAAGAAAAAGAAATATAGACCATTTCAGATACCTGCAAAGAAGCTGACCTGCCTTCCCTGAGACACATCCTGCACTAAACTATCAATGTAAGGACATTTTGTGCTTCTAGGGAGAGGCAGAAGAAACAACTCTGAGACTTCAAAGAACTCTGAATAGTTGAAAGACTTTACTGAGAAAATGTCTGGTACTGCACACTGTTCCTACAGAGTGCAGACACTAATAATTTCTCAAAATCCACTTCTGCCATAATAGCCTACTCAGGTGCTGTCTGAGCAGAATAAGTTGTCCTAACAAAACTCTTAGTTCTGCTGGAGTAGTTGTCACCCATAGGAATTCTAGGAGTAGCGAAAGTGCTCTCAAATGATGCCACATCGCTCCTGTGATGACACTCCTGTGTCAGCAAGCTTGTAATTGAGTCCTGCTCTGGAAAGGAATGAAGACATTAAGTCCTTTGTCCCAGGAAGAGAAGAAAAAGACACATTTCTGTGGAACTCTGACTGTGTGAGCAGACACATCCATGGAAGCAGGCATGGTGTTGTCTCAGGTACCTGACAGCAGTAAACTTGGACTTAGGTCAGATTTCTGATATGAAAAATAATGTCTAGTGGGGTTCATTTTGCTAAGAGTATGCAGAAAATCACACACAAACACACACGCTTGTACACGTCTGAGTTCCCATCAGTGGAAACACAGCATTTGAGCATCTGTGTGGCTGGCTGGTGAGACATACGTCCATATATATGTTGTCACAACCATTCAACATCTTGACCTTCTCTCTGAAAAGGAGGGAAGAATGAGCTAGCCATGTACTGAAACTCTCCTTTACTGCAACAATTATTTGGCACAATAATATTTTATCTGGGACAGCCTGATGAGTGGTAGCATTTATTTCATTGGTAACGCTATTCTCTTGTGCAGATGGCTATGTGGTGGAGAATGTTTGGTAGAGTACACTCAGCTTGCCCAGGAAGGGAGGGATGTATGGCTATCACACAGCTCCTTTGTGCTACATGCTCTTCTGTTCCCAGATGTGCCTGCCCGAATGAGCTCTGTACCTCCTGCCCAGGCATCCCAAGCATTCTGGGAAGAAAAAGACAAAGCTGCAAATGCCTCCAGGGCTATTAGAGCTGAGTTGTATCAGCAGATACACAGCTACACTGAGTGACTGGCTGCTTGGTGACCCAGGACCCTGCCTTGAGTGATGCTGCTGCTGCTTCCTTTTGCATAATTGCAAATGTCGTGCTCAGGCTGAGAAAGATGTAACCTCCTGCAGAGCTCCTGGCATGGTTAAGTCCATTCCTAAAGGGTAATACTGAGGTTGAAACTAATGAACTAATGATATCAGATGTTTTGATGAACCAATAGTTACCCAGGTGCAACCTACACTTTCTCAGATATATATTGAGATTTCTTTTCCCTCTCTAATTTTTTGGGGAGTCATCAAACCTGGCAGACAGGACTCTTGCTGCTGTTTCAATAAAGCCAAAGGACAAGAGGGAGATACTGCTTCAAGGACTGCACAAGTCCTGTGCTCAGCCTGTGCCATCAGGGAGATGTGAGACTTGTGTAAGAGATTGTGCATAACATTACTTTGCCTCTGAGAAGAGCCTTCCATAAACCCAGTCTTGCAAGATGGATGTAGGCTAGTGTCATGCATGAACGGGAATTTGAGAGTGTAAAAAGCAAAATCTTAGGCTTTGGTTTGGTTTGGAGAGCTTAAGAAAAGCTGGTTTTGTGTTGGTGTATGTGAGGCTATGTCTGTATTTAACACAGCAAAGTGCAACTCTCAGAGAGTAAAAACCTGTCTGGAGAGCTGGGTACCTGTCACTGCCTTTTCTCATTTCACATGCACAAACTGCATGTTCTGCCTTGAACAGAAGCCTAACTTAAAAAAAGCTTCCAATGTTAAGAAATCTAAAAGACTTTAAAAAATGTAAAAAAAAGAGGAACAAGTTTGGATTAAAAATGTAACAAAAATTCAGTTTTAATAGACATCTTTATAGCTTTGTTAATACTTTTGTTGCAATGTCCATGTAGCCCTTAAATAATACATGACCCTTTGGGGGAGAAAATCTCTGTAATTTTCATTACTGTAAGTTTTCGCATAGTATAATTTATGGAAACCTTGCCATTCTGCTTTATATAATTAAGGTTATATTTTATTTAAGGTTCGTTCCAGGTCTTGTGTAAGAAACATATGCAGCCTTGTTACAGCTCCTGTGCTATCATAAATTCCATGTATAAATATTTCACACCTACCTTCTGCTTTCCCTTTATAATTTTTATGTTGTTTTTGAAGCCTGAGGTGCTATGCTCAGTGCTTTTTCACTACCCCTAGATAAATTTGTAAGTCTGTACACCTTTTGAGTTATGATACAGAAGAACAGGGCTCAAACACTCAGTTTTGAAAAGACCTTATTATCATTTTCAAACCTTGTTACGACTTGTTGAACAGCCGTTTAAAGGTTTGTGTAGGTTTTATTTAGTCTTAAAAGACAGAAACATTTATCTAATGAAGTAATTTGAATGTTATTAAAACATTTGCATTTAATATTTGATTAAATTTTGATTTTAATATGTTCTATGAAAAGGTACTTGAGCCCTATGTACGGGTGCAGCACACATCTGGTCCAGTCTGAACACCCATCAAAGACATCCATCAGTAGTTTGTCTGGCTCTAAAAGGCAGACTAACACCAGCAGCTCTGCTGGAGCTGCAGGAGTAGTTGAGTGCTTGATTACATCTGTAGTACCACTTCCCAGCCCCTGGGAAAGCAGTAAGGATTCAGCCCCTGTGGCCATTTCCAGATGTGGTTTCACCTCTCTCTTCCATAGAAACACTCGGATGGTGACACCAAGCCCAGCTTTGATGGGTGTAAACTTGGCCCAAAGACAATCTGAAACCCTGTGCCAAAGTATGCTTAGCAGCTGATACCTTGGTATGGCTAATAATGACAACTGTTAGTTCTGTGGACAAGCAGCAACAGCTACAATTCAACAAGCAAAGATGGTAGTGCTCCTGTTCCCCTGTCTCAGGTCTCTGGCACAGGCTGCAGCCCTTAG
The DNA here is from genome assembly GCA_024733675.1 of Psilopsiagon aymara. Taxonomy (NCBI): domain Eukaryota; kingdom Metazoa; phylum Chordata; class Aves; order Psittaciformes; family Psittacidae; genus Psilopsiagon; species Psilopsiagon aymara. The sequence goes on along the minus strand of JANRGW010042696.1, from coordinate 24,316 downwards.
GCCGCTGTCTGAGTCTATTTGGAACCAGCTTTTGCTATTTCTCTTGGGAGAAATGGAAGCCCTACACTTTACAATAAAAAAAATAAATGTCTATTTGACACTATGTAACAGAAGGATGCTAAAGCAGTAGTGTATCTGTTGTTCAAACTAAGTAAGTTAAAAATAACACAATTGCTATATGTTGGAGGGATGCCCAGCCTGTGTCTCGATGGCAGGATGTACCTATCCATCCAGCCCAACTGCAGCAAAACCTGGAGGCTCATCTGACCCTGCCACTAACCCAGCACATCACCTCTTTCCCCAGGGTGGCCATCACATGCCTCCCAGAGCTTGGCAAAAGTGCCATAAATAGGTGTGACTCAAGTTCAACCACAGCAAAGTGTCAGACACCCCCTGTGCGTCACCAGATTGCTAAATACGAGCTGGTTTTCCCTAAATTACAATCACTGCAATATCATAAATCTATAGGCAAATAAACTCCAAGCTATAGGCAAATTTATCACAGGAACAATGAGGAAATATGGTAGAATGACCCAATCCTTTCCACAGTTAAAAAATGCCATGGTTGAAGAGGCATTCTATGCAATACTGTAAAAAAACAGTAGCATCACCAGCTCCACTCCTGGTAAAACAACCACTGTAAAAATAAAACAAAATTTTAATCACAAGAGATATCTTCTCAGTTTCAAGCCAAACACGTACACTTTTAAATTTAAGGTGACTGAGAAATGCAGTAACAGTCTCAGTTGCAATGCATGTTTTGTTAACATTTAGCACCAAAAAAGAGTCTCTGTAAAGACATATTTATAGCAAAAAAATGCTTTAAAATACTGGCCTTCTTTTACTGATCCCAGAAGAGTATGTTCAGAAGACAGGTATATACTGCATACTCCGTATATACAAAGTCTTTGTGATGTGTGAAGAATCAAAACCGGACCTAAAGATCTTGAAGTATGACTGAAAGAAAGGATTTAAAAATATTTCTCTCAATTTCTTACAGCAGAAGGCACTTAAGAGAACATACATGTATTCATATACATGCAAAACTGAAAAATTTATCTAATTATACCTGTGGCATATTAGCGTGTGTGTATACAATGAATACACATACATACATGTATATAAACCCTTCTTTCTGTTGAATAGTCTACCTTACTAATGATAAGCAGTAACTTCAATCCATAATTCATCTTGGCAGGGTAATACATTGTCTGAATTGTGAATGTAATTAACACTGTTTAAGGGTTTGCTTTCAGTCAGTCAGTCTGTGTAAACATAATAACTTCAGCTATTAAGGAACAGGAACATAACATTGTGTACTGATTAAGCTATAGGTTCATCTACACTAAAGTTTTCCTTTTAGGCAGTATAAATCTGCCTCTGTTTTAAGAGCTGTCAAAGGTTGGTTTAGATTCGCTTATTGTGAATTTTATTTTTGGCATATACAGCTTTCCTCTGGAGCAAAACTTTAGGGTTCCTTCTCAGTAGGGGTAAATGTATGGGAAGCAAGGAAGGTTTTTTCATTTCCTTCAGTGGAAAAAAAATAAGTGAGAAAATGTCGTGTCTGTTTGAATCCTCCTGGTAACATGAGCCTGGGGAAATGCTGTCAGCGGCATTTTAGTGAAGGGGTCTTTTTACAATGAAAGCTCTTCCCTGGCTTTAAATACCAACACATTCAGAGCAGTTTTGTGCAAGTGTCACTTATGGTTCACCTAAAGCAGAAAGATCTCAGCTGTATTAAGCTCAAGGAAGTCCATCATTACAGGCTGTAAGGAAGCTGGACACAGATAAGGAAAACTGGGGTTTGGTAACATGACAAAACATGTAACGTGTGCATGTGTGTAACATGTGTATGTGTGTTTTTCCTAATCAATTTCAAGCCTTATCTTGATGGCAGAGAGGAAGGCTGGAAGCCATCACTATCAGAATCACCACATGGCAAGGGCCTCAGCACTGCTACCTCGCTGTTGTGGGAAACCTCACAAGAAAATTAGGTTAGCCTGATGCTTGGGTACATCAAACTGAAGGACAGATCAAAGGAGTACAGCATAAAAGGCAGCACAAACACAGTTTTAGTTCCTTAGAGGCTAAAAGACAGCCCTAAAATGCTAAGAATAAAGACAAAAATTTCACAGTTCCCAAGCAGGTGCTGCAGGGACTGCTAAAGAAAAGCAAGGGCCATGAGCATACATTGCATAGAAAAGGCTGTTGGCATGGTTTGTAGAGAAGGTTTTGAAACAGTCTGCATAAAAGCAGAAGCAAATATTAACATCGTGATTAAAATGATAAAAACCAGCAGGCAATGCTTACAGCAAACATTATCAGAGATGTCAGTAAATATCACTGCAGAAGTGGTGATGGAGAACTGACAATTTTGTGAGTGCTTGCAATAATGAACTTGAACACCTATTTTATCACCTTCAAATTTCCTATCCATTAATCTGTGTCTCAAAAGCTGGGAGTTATGAAGGGGGCAAGGGAGACTTCTCACACTTTTTTGACATTTTGAAGGCAAAAGCATATGCTGGAAGGGCTGACAGATGGATATTTGGGAAACAAAACCTGAATTTGTGAAGTAAAAATAGAATCACAGAATGGTTTGGGTTGGAGGGACTTTTAAAGATCATCCTGTCCAACCCCTTTGATATGGGCAGGGTCCTCTTTCACTAGATCAGGTTGCTCAACCTGAATAATGCCAGGCTACTACAAAGAACACGTCACCTACTGCCATTTGTGCTACAGGTGCAATAATGTCAAGGCAAACTTAGGACACCATATAGAAGAAAGAAAAACAACAACAACAACTACAATAAAATTAAGTAAGTTTGACAGAAAGAGAGAGCACAATGAATTTTGGCTTAGAGAAAAGAGAAGTCATTGTCAAAACAATGTGCTGGCTTCTATCCACATGATGACAAGGTGTATAACTTTGTTTATGAAATGTCTGGCTTTTTCAAAAGGCAAAGACTTGCTAAGGCCCCAGCTCATGGACAGGATGAGAAAGTTGGGGCTGTTCAGCCTGGAGAAGAGAAGGCTGCGTGGGGACCTCATAGCAGCCTTCCAATATCTGAAGGGGGCCTATAGGGATGCTGGGGAGGGACTCTTCATTAGGGACTGTAGTGATATGACAAGGGGTAACAGGTTCAAACTTAAACAAGGGAAGTTTAGATTGGATATAAGAAAGAAATTCTTTATTGTAAGGGTGGTGAGCACTGGAATGGGTTCCCCAGGGAAGTTGTGAATGTTCCATCCCTGGCAGTGTTCAAGGCCAGGTTAGAGAGAGCCTTGGGTGATATGGTTTAGTGGGAGGTGTCTCTGCCCATGGCAGGGAGGTTGGAACTAGATGATCTTAAGGTCCTTTCCAACCCTAACTGTTCTGTGATTCTACAATTCTATGTCCTAACTGTAATGCACATGTCTCTTTCTGTGAAGTCAGAGATGCTCTGTTAATGAGAGGTCTAGTAGCATATGTCTGTAAGACAAGCCCAAGTTCAGTGACAAAGTCTACTCATGCGATTTTACAGATCTAAACAGTTATGTAAAAAAGAACCAGTATTTAAAATAGGACAGGGAGGTTCACACTGAACTACTCCAAATCTTCAAATCCTCCATAGCAACTTTGGCTTGCTGACAAAGTATTGTGCCATTACAAATGTTAAAAAAATCACAACACAACACCTACTGCAAGGATTGATTCTCTTCTTACCTATGTGGATGATGACCAATCCTGCTCTCTTTTGCGTAAAGAATACTCAAAACCTCTGTATCAGCTGCCTTACCTACGCAAACAAGAACACCGCAAGCATGCAGAGGAGGTTAGAGTTAAACGACATGATAACATATTGATAAAGAGTGGTCAAAAGCTACAACGCTGAGCATTTTCTAATATAACTGTAAAAGTGATGTTCTGAGGACATTCCAAAATCAGAGGATGGCTGAGGTGAGACTGGCCAGTCCACCTGTTCTGCTTGGAGCAGGGTCTGCCATACAGAGCAGGGGTCCAGTAGGACAGGAATTCATCTAGAGGATAGAAGGGATGACAGGTTTTTCCGTCAGATATTTATTATACTTCCATGATGTCTGGAAACAGAGATGTTCATACATGTAAAGATAAAAATGAAGTGAATCCTTTTGGAAGAGAAATTGTGAAACTGTTTCTGAAATACTTTTGATTGAAAGTTAAATGCCAAACTCCTTTGAGACCCACAGAAACTATTCACTTTCTTTCTACTTTATGAGGTTTCTCTCTGCAAGTTTGTTAAATGAATTAACAGCTTCTGTTTGTGAGCAAGTACTGCACTGCAGTTGGAAAAATAAGCCATTTCAGTGGGGCTCTCACCTCTGCCCACAGGTATCTGGCCCAACACAGGAGATGCCTCCCGGAATTCAGAAGTGAATTCTTCTCTGAGAGATTACTTGAAGAGATGACAATCACTGAGTTGAAATCATATGGCTGAAAAACATAAGAGTAAAAACTTTTGGGAGAAATGCCTGGCTGAACTTTAAAGAGATTGCATGAACTCAGGCTATGTCCTGGCCTTTGTGCCAACAAACAGTCACTGAAGAAAGGCCCATCATTTCAAACACTGGTGTTAAACAAAGGAAAGATGTTTTTAAAAGCACAGAGAAATTTATCACAAGAATAATACTAGAGATTTTGAATTATTTTGGAAGACAGCTTTTCCCAATCTTCTGGAAGCTGTTAAGCCTGGAAGCAGAGAGGTTTGGCTTTTGGCAGCTTGTGTACAACACCCTGCTTTGTAAATGCCTTTTTCACAGATGTCTCATTGTTTACTTGATACTGTTACTGCTGATCAGTTAAATAACTACATTTAAGGAAAACGATTTTTCACATTCTGCTTATGAAAATGGTGAAGCTGAGGATGCTTTTACTACATATGTTTACCCCAGGAACTGAAGCATCACCTATTTAAATATATTCATAATGTATTCAGCCAGGGGAAGAAGAAATGCATGGATAACTCCAAAGACAATACACTTGGTTCATTTTAAAACCCTTAACAGAATGACAAAGTGAAGTCCTGGCTCTTTCTAGAAGTACTGAAGATGTCACCTGTACTGACAACAGGTTTAAATGCTTCTAGCCTCATCATTTACAATGCTTATTCCCCACCTGATCAGCACTTTTTACTCTGGAAAAGAAACACATAATTAAATACTAGGATTTCTCAGGACTCTAAGTGACCAGTGCTGTGGCTAACTGTGAAAATAAATCAGAAAGTTTTGTGGCCATTTATCAAGACCTTTCTGCATTAAAAGGTCACAGAGCAGTCTTTCTCTATAATGGCTTCCTGAAAGCCATCTCCAAAGCAGCTTGCCATACATGAAAAGAAAATGGTGCTTTGATACTGCATATAACAAACATGCTGAAAAATGGGTCCAAATGCCTGTGTCATAAAGGAATCTCTTTTAAAATAAAAAGCCTGTCAGTGAAGTAGTTATAGAGAAAGAATTTACCAGACTTCCATTAGAGGATCATTTTCTTCTGCAAACAAGACTTGTGAGGTACATAGCAAATTTTTTTCACCAGACAGGAGCTGAAGAAATTAATGGTTTTGAGGTCACAGCAACTTTCTTAACAGAGAGAAAAATAAGTGACAGTCTCCAAAGGAGAGTTTTAAATGAACAGGGAAAGATTAAGCTTTTGTGTTGTTGTGTTTTCAAAAAGTTCTCAATATATATGTTGCAGAATGATGTAAACAGAGAAAAATTAAACCTGCTCAACAGAATAACAGCCAAACTCCCATAAGTGCAAAATAGGAGAAAAAACACCCCAAACCAAAACACACCAGGCTGCATTAGGAGTATAGTTATGATTTGAGTATGTACTAATACTGAAATGACAAATGACCAAATTAGCTGGTCCAGTACAAAAATATTTCATGAAATAACTAAAGGGAGCTGTAGACCAAAACCTGGTTAGTAATTATTCAATGCACTCAGCTTCACTGAGACTATTAGAGTTCCTGGGGTGCTAATACTTTAATCAAAACTATGGTTGACCTACTGTTGACGTATTTTGCTGTGTGCTGAGTGTTGCTGCCTTCCAGCTTCTCTAGAAACACCTGAAAATCAGCACCATGGACATTGGATGTGACCAAAACCCTCCACTGCCTCTTCCTCTCTGGCTTCCTAGAAAGTGAAAATTGGCTAAAATACTTTTTGCTTACTATCTACATATTATTTTATATTTTAAAGATGTGACTTTAAAATTTCACTTTGAATAAAACTTTGCTTTAAGAAATATTACAATGAATGTTTCCTTAGAGGTGCTTAAAGCAAAACTGATGAAAATAAAACCAGCCGCCAGCTGTCTTGCTGTCCCAAGAGCAATGTTTTACTTAGAAACATGACAATTACATTCTTACCTGGACGCATGTCTGGGCTTGCTAAAACAAGGTTTTTAGACAACCTTGACATGTTTATGGCTTTATGATTTATCTTTTTAAAAATCATGGACTCATAGAATGGTTAGAGTTGGAAAGGACCTTAAGATCATTTAGTTCTAACCCCCATCTCAAGGGCAGGGACACATTCCACTAGACCAAGTTGCTCAAAGCCTCATCTAACTTGGCCTTGAACACTTCCAGGAATGGAGCATTCACAACTTCTTTGGGCAACCTGTTCCACAGTGCCTCATCAACTGGAACAACAAGTATATTCAAATGACAAATCTGTCTGGTTGAGGTTGGGAGAAAAGCATCCGATGCTGCCTTTAAGGAAAAGGTGTTCTAAGTAACCAGTGCAAAATAGAACATAAAATCCACTCTAGCTTGAATATTTAATTATTATTCTGGAACAGTATACACATTCCAGAATAGTCATTAACAAACTATGTAATAGCTTTTTCAGGGAAAGAGGAATGAAGTTGTTCTGATAAGTGAACAGCAAGCTATATCCTATCCATCTCTGTGAATGTGCATTGATGGATGAATCCAAGGACATTAAGACACCCTGCCACCCCAATGAGATTTCCTTTTGTGTAAGATCTGTTAACCACCATGCAACAGTGATGGTAAGGTGCCATCAGACAGAAGATCTGAATACATTTAGGTAGGTGTTAGCTAGCAATGGCAGCTGTTTCATATGCCTGTTACAGTTGATTCGTGTTCTCTTCCTTGTATCTTCTGACCTCATATTGTGGTTTTGAGTATCAGGATCTTTCCAACATTGACTTACAGGCCTCACAACTGACTGCACGAAGTTTAAAGCTGAAGATGTTTGAGCAGAATTTCTACTGAAGACGTTAAGTGTCAAAAAACTTGACATGTAGCTTAAAGAGATACCTCAAGAATTGCACCACTGGGAACTGGTCCAGCTGCTTGTACATCTGTATGTCATTACCCTATAATGCACACAGCACTGATCAGTGAGCAAGGCCTAGCAATATCTTCACCTTCTTCCCAAAAGCAGGGTGCAGCTGACTAAACCAGATTTAGTTTATCACATTTGGTTAGAGCTTCACTAAACTGAGCAGTTAAGCTGACTGGAAATCATACTACGTTTCACTTCCATGTCATTTGTAAACTTGTCTTGAAAAAGACTTGGTTGTTGCTCATGTATTTCAGAAACTATTTGTTCACTTTGGCAGTCAGCTTTAATTATTTCTGAAATCCTGTTTCCTATTACCCACCTCAGCTGTTCTGTGCCACCAGATATATTTATAAAATAAACTGACAGAAGATCGCTCGGTAAAGTACTGATGTTGAAGTTAAGCATCAGTTTTTGCATGAGCAGTAGAAATCACAGAAAATTTCAGAAAAGCAATGCCAGCGTTCCTTTTAAACCCATGTAATTTATGCAATTCCTAGGAATAAAACCAACATCAAACAGGATTCCTGATCAGCCTCGGATGTTTGGGAGGGAAATGACCTACTTGTACTTGATGCTAGTCTGACAAGCAACAAAACTGGAGCACAACCTGTTAGGAATTGGCACACCTTTTAGACTCACAGGGCAAAACCACATGGGTGCTAAAGGGTTTTCTTTTATCCAGGAAGTTCCTTCTTTTGCCCAGGAATCTTCTTAGGCTTTCCTTAATGGCAGTTATGACATTTTAAAGATTCAGAAAAAATGGGGTGTCACCATCCTATCAGCTCAGATCCTTCATGTTGGTCAAAAAGGATTGGGCAAAGTGACACACTACATCCTTGGCTGTTTTGGAGATGCTGTTTTTTACATGGTTGCCACACTCAAAGAGCTATAACATCGAAAGGAGGCACTGAATATTCCCACAAAACACACTGGTTTCAGGGAGTGTGGGGAGGATGTGCCCAGCCTTTACTTTGCAATAGGTCTCCATTTTTAGGATGTGAAGTCTTCAGGTTTTAAAATCCTAGTGCGCACATCAACAGCAAATGGAGATTTGTCTGTTCTACTCTTTTCTGAATGATGATCATGTCAGGGCTGTGCTTATTTACACATGCAAAGCAGTCCGCTGTAAGAGTTTGCATGCAATCTGGTAATGTATTTATTATTTATTCTTTAGATGGGGAAGCAATGCAGTAGGATATGAAAAAAATCCTCTACAAGTGGTTGTTACTTGATTATGTATAGAAACAGTTAAAATCTGTATTCATTTTTACTGAAGACATTGGCTAATCCCAATGGATAAAAGCAACAAATAATACTAAAATATCAGCTAATGATTGACCATGTAAAAAGTATCAAAGGATTGAAATCTAACCTTATGATCTCTGGGTTTTATTTCATACATATAATAATGCATAATTGAAAGGCTTCCTACAGTTGTTGTATCTACTGGATCACTCAAAGACACCTTTGATTATAGGAAAAAGTCTCAAATGATCTGCCTTTGAAAATGGGTTACAGACAGGACAAACTGTCCTTATAGACCCTTTCCACGCTCTCGGAAAATATGCAGGGAAATACCAGTACATATGTGACAAGTGTTTGAGAACTTTTGCGTTAAAAATCTTCAAACACCAACAAAAAGTTTCTTACCAAATGCTGCTGTGGATTAGAAAATGCTTCCACGTCCTAGCTGTTAAGCTTCATTTTGTTTCTATGATTGGTAAGGCAAAAACTTTCAACAAATTGCCTCAAAAGTAACTAAGAATGCCCTCTTTCTGTTTAAAATTTATGGTATATGTGTCTTGAAAGGTTTTGAAGAACATGGGTTCTTCAGAAACTCTTCTGTCTTTCAGACCTAAGGACTGAGTGACTTAAAGAAACATCTAGAATTCCACTCATGGTTTCAAACTGTTTGGTGACCTGCCACCGTTGAGCCTACCACTGGAACTCCTTATCTGAAACACTTTTCTTTTTAAGTGTGCTTGTGCTGGTGGTTAAGGTTACAGTGGAAACCTCCTGGCATGGAAACTAGGTGGTTATCCACCTGCTGTTTAAGTAAGTACTTTCAGGCTGCTTGTAAATACCCAGCATTCACTACTTCAAAATTCCCAATTCCACCTGAGGAATGAGGCATTGCCTTTAGAAATGCTTTCTGTATAGATTTATCTGAATCTGAAATGTGGTCGACCAGTGAAGACCTACTGGTTACACAGATTATAAAAATATTAAATAATACAAAAAAACTCATTTAATGAGGTGATAAAACATAATGTTTTACAGCTTACTGATAAAAGCAACTCACTTCTGAACTATGGTTATGTGGTGTTTGAGGTGATTTCTGAGTGTCCTTAAAATCAACCCTGTCAGGCATGACCAGCAGTGGAGGGTGAACAGTATATTGACTTTTGTAGGACTGCCAGTATGTAGTTTCTGAAAGGTTACTGAGAGTGAAGAGAAGAAACAATACTAAATTACAGGTTCTGCTTTTTCATTTAATTGATCAATCACTCTCTCAGCTGCATGATGCCTTTCACTTTTAGACCTTTTTGCTGTTATGTATTTGCCAACAGAAGTTATCAGCTATACTGACAAAAAAATGTACACTGAAATTTTATAACCATTTATCCTAGTGGCAATGGCAGGAAAAGCACCTCTTGCCCACTTAACCCTGGTGCTGGCTCTCTTGTCATGCCAGTGCAATTGTCTGTGCCCATATAGCGATTCAGAGAAGAGATTAAAAGCAACTGTTTTGTCAGAGTATTTTTAACCAGATGAGTTCCTTGATCCAGATAATTACATACCCCACAAGAAGCAGGTAGGTGGGAGAGCAGAGGTAGTACTGGTTGCTTGATGTGGAAGGGATTTAGGGCTACAGGGTGCAGCACTGACTCTGAAGAAAGATATGCAACATTAAGGATGTGGTGTTTCCACCAGACCAGCTCCTAGCAAGTGATTCATCAAATGCTTGTAGTTTTGGATATGCTGTCCTCTTGTTCCTGGAAACTTCTTTTATGAAGGTTTATTTCCTTCTGTCCCTGCTCACCAGGGGAGAGCTGAGCTATTCCAGTGCCGCTGCTGGGCTGGCAGAGCTCCCCTCCGGAGGACTGGAGAGGGAGCACCAGGGGCCTTTTCAAATGGGTGTTGCTATGGGCAACTGTGTATAGGAGAACGTAGGCAGAGGCAAAGAAAGCCAGGGGGATGCAGTAGAAAGAACAGCCCAGAAGGAGCAGCTCTCAGAGAGGGTATAAATGCAGATAAAATGGCAACTCAAGCAGACTGCCAGCAATTGGGAAAAATCACAGCCAATGCATGAACGGGCTAGAAGTTATCACTCTTGGCAACAGATGTGAGTTCCATGCTTCCTAAAATGAGGGTGCAGAAGTGCCTGCTCTTCTGAGGACAGGAAGCAGATGGAGAGCTGCAGAGACTTAGCAAAGCAGTCAGTTCTGTACCTTTCTCTGCTGTCTCCTCTCCTCTCGTGCAAGATGAGGAGGAGCTGACATCTGCGGTGGGAGAGCTGTCAATCATGATCGATTTACTACCTTCCTCACATCTACGCATAGAATTTTTGTCATTTTATTTTGGGACCATTAGGGAAATTCATGGTTAGCCTCTCTAAAGGCGCTTGCAGTGTGTCTGACTGGCATTTGTACAAGCCAGACTAATCTGAGCAGTTTAGCTGTCCCGGAAAGCAGCAGGTAACCTTCTTTGCAACTCTCCATTGAAAGAAGTTTGTTCATCCTTTTAGAACAGAAAGTAGCAGAAACAGCTATTATACACCTCAGCTTAGAAGTTGACTTTCACCTCCCGTTGCTTTCCAGTTGCATTTAGGAGTCCAAGATGGACAACTACATGCATGCCACCATGCCTCTGCTTCGGTAGATTTCCCATGACTGTTTAGCACTGAGCCAGAACAGCACTGTGAAAGCAAGATATCAGGCATGTCAATGCTACTGCTGGAGATCTAAAACAGAACTGGTTTTCCTATGAATCCCTCAGTCTGCCCTCCCCTGATGCCCTGTCTCACCCTTGGATACTGGCAGAGAGCAGTACCGGACAATCAAGTAATTGATTTATCTTAATTCAATATTCCAGCCTGTTGCTGTTGCCTTTTTCTTCCAAGATCCAAGATAAAGTATTACATTGCTTGCCACTTGTACTTTTCCTTAGGCGCTTTGCTAATGGAGGTCAGGGAGGAGGATGCTGAACTAGGACATTACACAGCTAGGCTCCTTCAGGACACACGTGTCCAGATTAGACTCCATCCATTTTATATGAAGGTGGTTTGGCTAAATCAACCTTTTTTCTGCAAATATGGCAAATTACTCACCTTTCAACACAGACCCTAATGAGACTAAAGTCTGCTGGGATCTCATTCAGCCAAGTGTTATTCACGCGCAGCTTTGAGATTCACACATTATGGCATTTGTTTCTAAGGCAAGCATTCAATTGCAAAGATATACAACAAATTTGCCTGAAAGTTGAAAGCATCTTTTTAATTTTATCTTAATCTTCTGCTTCCCAAAGGACAGAAGAAAGCTCTATGGGGAAGTCACAGTGAAATAGCCATTGCCAGTTTATATCTCACTGCCATTTCTTTTCAATGAAGGATGATTTTATCCAAGCCCAACTTTAATAAATTGAAATAAATCGTATCAGGAACTGTCACATCTTCAGGTCTCCAATTATTTTATAGCATCATTACACATGTACAGTAAGAAGTCTGTTAACACTTCATGGAAAAAACTGAGACATCTTCTAATTAGGTGTGATTCCACCTGAAGACAACCTCCAGTTTTTCTGCTCATTTTTTTTCTTCTCACATTTGATAAAGGCATAGTCTGCTAGAAATGAACAATCTTGCTTTCCTAAGATACCAAGCTTCTCTTCCCTTCTATTTATGTGCATGTAAACTAACTGTAACATTGCAAGAAATACTTACAGCATTATATACAAAATGAAGACCAGGTCAAAATTTCACTTTAAAGCAGATGCACAGCACATACACATCCTCAGATGAAGCACTGTGTATTAGCAAACTTGATATGATGCAACTGTTAACACCAACAATTAAGAAGTAATTTCTAACATTTCCTACTGTAGAACAAGTGAACAATTCCATGAATACAAGCTGGGTCTTGCCAATTTAAAGTAACAAAATGCAGGAAACTGCCGTATTCACTCTTGATGGAAAGTTGAGTATATCTGTATGGGCAATGGACACTTTGGATCTCATTCTCACATCCTAAAACTTCTCTTTTTCTGCCACGATTTTTTCCCTGCCTCCCAGGACAAATACCACTGAATATCAATGAGCAATACTGAACTGCTATGAAAAGATGCTTCCTTCTAGCTTGACACATAGAAATTAGAGCCTTGCAATGAAATGTGCACAGATGGTGTGGGGCTTATGCCTTGAAAAAAGTGAAGTGGTGGCAGGAAACAGGAACTTCAACTCCTTTAAAAAGAAAAAGCAGTTGTTGATGGCACATGCAGATAAGTGAGTGTACAATGCATGCAGTGAGGCCAAGTCTCAAGCACACAGACTTCCCCTTGAGTTTCTCACCAAAAGGTGAATGAAAATATTGTCACTACTTTCAAAAACTTACATGTTTGCTTAGTTAATCCTATGGTGGGAAATTACTGACTCGAAGCCATAACAAATTGAAGTGCATGGGTACATCTTTGAAAGACAAATGAATAAACCAGTGGATGGCCATCCAATCCCACTGATGATTTCCGACTGCACTTTAAGTTACGATGGATGGCTCTGAAATGTTCTTTTAGTGATACAGAAATCTGATGCTCTCTGCTTTTTAAAAATAAAAATGGTTTAAGTTGATCCTCATAAAATCACAACTGTTTCTCCCAGAAATGAATTTTATCTCTACAAGTCAAATCAAAACCAACTCAAAAGTTAAGCATTTCTTTGCCTTCTACAGTTTTAATAACATGGTCATAGACTACTGAAAGAAAGAAAACCACCAACAGCAAAGCACACCAGCACTTGCCATTTGTGGTCCTTCTGAGAGGTTTTCAGTTATTTTGCAGTTTGTGAAAACAGTTATGATTTCTCCTTTTATATCTGGGCAGATTCTCGGGCAGCAATATACAATGCCATAATATTTTGGGTGCAAACACAACAGAAAGATGATCATATAAAAATATTTCCATTTAATAATCACCATGCTGCCACAATAATATGTTCATCAGCATACGGAATGTTAAGTAAAGGCTAGAAGAAAACACTAAATTAACTTTCTTTCTATGACTTAGGCTCTCCCAGGGGACAAATACCTTCCACAGAGCATCTTTTCATCTATTTTGATGCCTAGAATGCTGAGAAATATGGGAGGAGTCACTTTTTTTCCCATGGATCGCCTGAAGTTCAGAAAACATGGTAAATAAAAAGAGGAAAAACTGTTCATGTCTGAAGGGGAACATATTATGTAAAATGGAAGATTATGTTTAAAGCAATATTATTATTTAGATTAAGAAAAATAATGCATAGCTGTTTACTCTCAGTTACATCAATATTCTTCAAGCAATTCTTCTTGACCTGGGAAGGTAATGAAGCCTTCAGCAGGCAAAAAAACCCTCTATAAATTCTGAATGAAAGAATCTTTACTTAAATGCTCATGGACAAATTCTGCCTTAACTTCAATAAAATGAAACATTGAAAGCCTGAGCTGGCCAAACCATACAAACTAATCTGCTAGATTGGCTATCTCTAAAATCAGTTTTCTGTTCCTCATGCAGTTACAGAAGCATCACACCCCCTCCTGTTTCATAAATTAGAATCAAGACTTTCCTTAAAAAACAGATCTTGTGAAATTCTACTATCCCCAGGACTCTTTCCTAAAACTTTATCTTCTCTCCCTATTCTTCGTATGTAGTTTGAAGCAAGAAAGACACAGCATAGACTTGACCAAGGGACAGAAACTTGGAGAAGAGTTTACTGATACACCTCAGTATTGAAAAAACCCAAGCAGTGAAGCAGGATATTAAAGAGTGTGTTGTAACAAATGACTGTTAGTGCCCTGACATTACCTACTCTCAAACCAGGTGAAGCAATAGGCACAGAACTTACAAAATGTACATCTGTAATTGTAAAACTGTATGAGGTAAAGGAACTGTTCCATTGGGTTAAATGTACAAAATGTACATCTGTAATTGTAAAACTGTATGAGGTAAAGGAACTGTTCCATTGGGTTAAATGTACCAAACACCCTTCACCTGGAAGAAAATCTTTGCTTGGATGAAATCAATGGCAAAGCATCACCTTGAAAAGTGAAGCAGCTAGTGAAAATGGTAATTAGCAAGGTTTTAACACTGCTTTTATTTGTTCTTTTCATAAACTCAAATATTACATTCCTTTATGTATATGATTAAACTGAATCTCACTGCACTTGGCATAGATAATTAACCATTTTTGCCTAATTCAGCAGATGCCTAAACTGAGACACAGGGGAGGCAAAGTCTGTCTATCAGTTAGTGGCAAAACCTCAAACAGATGCTAAAAGATTTTGACTCACATTTCTTTTAACAACTCACAACACTAATTCCTTGACTAAGCAGCTGTCCCATGATTTCAAAATGAATGCTTATTAGGAAAACATTTTCAGGTATTAAATGCAACAAATAATCTAACAGATTAACCACACTGGCATAAGGTATCTCTCTGTAGTACACAGCTGACCTCTAACTGACTTCCCATGGATAAGTTATTCTGTATTTGACTCCATGTACACTTCCATTGCTAAAGCTTCAGTACACTGTTGCTGTGGCAGAAAGAATGAACTGCAAAAGGCCATGAACAGCAGCCACCTCACATCCTTCTGGTCCATACACTTTGATATTCCCACATTCCCAGCCTCCCTGACGCGACAGCATGTTTACCCTACAGCACAGTTAAGATTTCCACCTATCCAGGTCTGGAAGCCAGTTTCAGTGGCTGCCCTTGTGTGCTGTTCTCCATGTCAGCATCACCTAATTGCATCTGAAGTTTTAATAAACCCAGGCACTGATGCTCAAATATTCTGCCTGTTACACAGTATGAGGCAATATGCTTAGTGTGAGCCCTGACTTGGGTCACAAGCTGGAAAAGATTGCAAATGGTATTAAATAAAGGCGAGAGCATGGTTTTAAAGTTGCATTTGCTTCTTCACCCTTGTGCTGCTGTTCGATCTCTTGAGGAATACGGATACAGCATTACGGTGTCTGAGTGTCCAACATAGTGTATCCTACCTCTAAAAATAGCCAGATAACTAGTCTTCAGAAAGAGGACTGCTGCTGACTAAGACAAATCGGTCATGGAAAGCTTCCTTCTGTGTGTGTCAGTTAGAGAACAGTTTGGACACAAAAGCAAAACCATTGACACAGCTTGCTAAGAAACAACAGCTGAAAAATTATCTCCTATTCCTATATATTGTCATTAGCCATGCACAGGAAAATTTTACACTAGCCGGTCGGGTCTACCGCTATGTTACTCCTTTCTTATGCTTTTGTGACTCCATTAGAAAAGATCTGTTTACACTGGGAAACACAATGGTGAGCCAGAGACCAAGATAGCAAATTCAGTGACATATAAATGTGCTGTAAACAACAGATGTAAAACTTTGCACAAATGACTCAGTACCTAGCAGGGAAAAAAAAAAAAAAAAAAAAAAGGTGATGGGGATGAAAAAACCCGGGGGGGGGGGAAGGGAACATAAAAACCCCCAAAAAATTTTAACAGCCTCATTGAGTAATTAGCTACGTTAGTATTTCAGCTACATTACTGTTATGGTTTGTTTGGTCTCTTTTTTAAGAAAATAACTGAAAAATAGAGTCTTCTGCAAGCTGCTTGTTGGGCATAGCTTTTCTATTAAAATGAAGTTATGTGGCATTCCCAATTTGAAAGTGGGATTCTTATTAAATCAAGACTTCTAACCCACCGAAGTTACTAAATTGGCTAAATATACGACGTAGTAGGATCTGCATAACTTCTAACAAAATATTCCTCGTTGACTCAAAAATACTTGAAAACCTTTTCCTGTGCAAGAGCCACATCTTATAGAAGAGATGTTTCATAGATGCTTCTTCTACTTGTGACTGTGCACGCAGCTCCCTCAGCATTTGTAATCATAGTTTACGCCCTTGCTCAGCTTGGGACAGTTTCAAACTTGGAAAGAAATAATAAGAAAAGATTTAAAATACTTTCATTTGCCTTTAACACAACAGAACCAAGGAGCTAGAACACTTAACAGCAAGCATCTTCTAGACCACTGCTGATTCAAAACCACAGTTTGACAGCTAATGGTTAGTAAAATTTCTTATTTTCCCCCTGATATTAATCTTAAACTTTTTTTCTTAATTTTATCCCATTACTATTAATCATAGTCTTTTTCATGCTACTAATGTAAATACACTCCTCCTGTAGATTTACATTTTCAAGTATTTAGAGATTGTCACCAGGTTATCCTGTAGTATCAAATATTAAAAGGCTGTATGCAAGTGCATCTTGCCATGCGATTAATATTTGCCTTTTTTAATCTTCCCATATCAATCCTCACCTCCTGGAAATTTGTATGGCTCTCCCTTGAACTTCCTAACTTCGCTCAAATTAGAAAAAAAAAAGAATTGAATAAAAAATGTCCAATAAAGCTCTGTGTGTTTACCCAGATGAAGTTGTGAGTAAGTACGCTGGGGCCCCTAAAGTTGCCTCTGCTTTGATCAGGGGTGTTGAGCAACTGGTTCCAGGGAGGAGCTGCCCAGAGTAGTTCCCACCCTACAGCACCGTTTGGCTCTCTTCCGCCTTGCCATGGACAAGGATGGTGGCAGATGGACCTGTTTGCTCTGCTGCCAAACTGTTTGCAGCCCACAGATACCTGCAAGAGTTTCTACAAGGCTTCAAGAGGCACTAACTTGAGGGTTTTCTGGACAGGCGCAGTGCTAGAGGCAGTGTGAGAACTGGTGCTACTGTGCTACCGAAATAACGGAGGGTAAGAGATGCTCTAGGTAGAGGTCCTGAATGCAGACATCTGCAGAATAAGGAGGATATATTTCACAGAATCATAGAATGGTTTGGGTTGGAAAGGACCTTAAAGATCATCTAGATCCAACTCCCCTGGCATGAGCAGGGACACCTTCCACTAGACCACGCTGCTCAAAAGACCCATCCAGCCTGACCTTGAACACTGCCAGGGAAGGATGATTTACCACTTCTTTGGGCAACCTGTGCCAGAGCCTCACCACCCTCATAGTGAAGAATTTCTTCCCTGCCAGAGCCTCACCACCCTCATAGTGAAGAATTTCCTCCCTTCCTCTAGTTCCTCACCACCTACACAAAACACAATGAATTGGCTAAGCAATAATGCAGTTTTCTGGTTTCCAGAAGAACAGAAATACATAACCTGACTTGCAAAAGACAACTGTTTTTTCCTTGCCATAACGCATTTGTCATGAGGACTTGCTATTAGGGCTTTTAATGTCTGTGACTTGGAAAGGGAACTGTTTGGTTGTTTTTTAAAGAAAATACTTGCTGGAACACTTTCTCAGAAAAGGGCGGGTTTCTGTTTAAAAAGTCTATAAAAGTTACACATTGCTCACAGTTCTTTCAGAATTACTGAAATGTGTGATATATTCATACCTACAACAATCGCATGAATATATTTATTAGGAAACTCATGCTGTCTGCAGCCTAATATCATCATTTGCTCTACAACTCAATTTCCACTGAAGTTCCATGTTCTGAACAATGATCTATTAGCAGAGTTAAGTCAGGGCTGCTCTAACAAGCACTTAGGAGAAAAGTCTGCATGGAGGTCCCTCTTAAAGCTTTTAGTAACTCTCCAAAATCCTCAGTGGTAAAATGTACAGTTAGAAGTGAATTTATCTCTTAAGGTGTCCTGTGTTTCAGATTAAATGGCATTTTTCAGTTTTCCTCTGACGGAGCCGGGCTCTAAATTAAAACTTTATTTCCAAGCATTGATTTGAAACCACCATTCACATGTATGCACTACAACCACTATGAAGGGCTACTTTAATAGACTGTAGCTTTTTTGATTTCTTTACATACCCTAGTTGTAGGCAAAGTTAAAAGGCATACCAAGTGCTAAAATGGCCATAATACAAAATATACAGAGGCTATGTTAATTTTACCACTACCAATTTTGCTGTTACTATGGCAAGTGTGAAAGCATTCCCGTTATTTAAGGCAGGATTTATGCAGAGCTGTAAGTTCTCATGCAGTTATCCTCTCAGTTCTGTAAGAATAAACCATACCAGAGCTACTTAAACCCTTTATCATATATGAATAATTTCTACATCCACCTCTGGCTTTTCTTGTGGAAGAACGCTGCCAGCCCATGTCCTCACATGTTGGTCTCAGCTCTGAGGCTTTCGTGACAGCTTCAACACAGCATATGGATCTGATCCTGTCTAAAATTGTATGCATATACTGAGTCTCCTCCTGATTTCATCCTTAGCCGAGGAGACCACAACTGGGCCTTAAATTTTGTCGAAGAAGTAATTCAGCAAAGAATCCCCCTGAAGAAACAGAAAACACCATCAGACTGTGGAAACAAAATAGGAATAAATATATATATGGAAGAAGAGCCATAAACTAAACTAACTAAATAAATAAAATGGTTTTAATGAACTAAATTAGTCTAACATGAACTGGTCTAATACTAGTCAAATACATGGCTCTGGAAGGAATGATCAAGGAGGACACAGCCTTGCACAACAAAAAGAGATGCTGATTTGCCACACTACATTATTTTATGATTAAAAAGACACACAGTTGAGGAACAATCAAAATAGCTAACAAATGTTAGAACGCAAAGAACAGGAGATCAGATTAAGTTAAAATATAGCATAGGCTATGGTAGTATATATATATAACTAGTTAAGCACCTATGTAAATTGCTGGAGTTGGGGGTCAGAGTGTGCAGCACTCTGAAGCTGGGGTCCACATCCCTGCTGTGATCTCATCATGATTATTAGTTTGCGGGCTGTATACTTCTCTCAGTGTAGGAGAAAGAGGATTCAGGACAACAACAATAATGTTGAAACCACAGGAAAACTGCTGAATGAAGAGACTGGAAAGGCTCTGGCTGTTAAATATGAAGGGAAGATACACTATGACAAAAAAATCAGAAAGACTGTCAGTGTTGTAAAGAAAGTGAAGCATTCTTGCTTATGTTTTCTAACCCAAGAACAAAAAGATATTTCTTTAAATACAAATCCTGTTGATTATATAAATCACCAGAGCCGGGGGTTGCACTGTACCACACACTCGCACAAAGTGGGTATGAGAACTCTATGCTCTACTGCAATTTAAATATGAATAAACGCCAAAAGTCACCTCATATATTACTCCACCCACAGCAAGGCTAAGTAAGGTTGTCTAATTGCTTAGTAAGATCCAAAAGGCACTGAAATACATTTCTGCTAACATCTATCCTGAATCTTAGTCCCCCTAGCATCTTGCCCTGCTCACTGGACGAAGAGAAGAATGCTCCCTCTGCCTTTTCAGGTTTCCTTCACCAAAGATTCTTATCCCTTTCCTTCCACTTTCTTCAGCACAATTTAAACCTTCACGTTTTGCTAAAAGACAAAATTTAAGTCTCTGATTATTCTCAGCCATCTCCTCTGGACTCCCTCCAACTTGGTTTCACTTCCTTCTCAGGGTGCAGTGCCTGGAACTGAGGAGTACTCCAGTAATTTCAAACAGATTCCAAACAGAAGGCAGGGCTTGCTCCTCATGTATTACAAGCAATACTTGCTGATATGCTACAGAGGAAGACTTTCCTCCTTTTTCCAGCAAGATATCCTCTCATGCTCATGCTGTGATCCTCTATAATACCTGGTTGTTGTTCCTAAAGAATTTCTACACGACGTTGTCTACTTGCATACATGGCCATTCTCCAGTGCAGGATTTTGTATTCTCATGTATTTGTTTTTACCCCACTCTTTGCAGACCTTCCCTCCAATTGGAGTTCCCATCCTGCCATTTGAAATGCTTGCACCCCTCCCACCATTATGACAGCTGAAACAGGTAAGTAAATTATATACTTTTTCACAGAAATACTCCCAGCAAAAATAGTGCATAATTACACTGGGATCAGATTTCCCCTGCCATAGGAGCATCACCTGACTGATATATCTAAACACACAGTGGTGCCTTCTGTCTGAACAGAGCTTTTCAATCAGTTTATACTCACTTTACAGTAATTTAATCTTGACCATGTTTAAGCAGGATGTGTGTAACAGCCATGTGAGACAGTACCATAATTTATGCTAAAATGATGATGTCTGTTTTCCCACTGAAAAGAACCATTACTTTGCATTGGAGAGAAATCAATTCATCCAGGCCATCCCTCATATACTGGCTTTCATGGTTTTGCCCCTCATTTCCTTCCTACTCAAGTTTTCTCAGCTTATAAGAAACACTAATAATTTTCCTTCTTTTCTATCTCCTGTCAGTATATCAGCATGTGTGTATATATATATATATATATAATTAGCCTGAAGTATATTTCTGCTGTTCTGTATTCCACATAATAAAAAGGAGGGAAGGAAGGAAGAAAATGTCCAGTTCATAGAGGAAAGATTCTGGCTGTAAATGTAGTCACTGTTGATGCAGGGATTCAAAATTCAGCCTGCTTTTTTCACTGACACTGTAATTACAGTGGACTAGAAACTGGCAACACACATCAGTAAACCTATTTTTTCTTGAAATGGTAAAAATTTGGAATTGTCTGAAAATAAAAATATTGAAGTGTGACCATGCAGGAATTTCCAGAGAGAAAAAGAAAAAAGTTCAGAGAAGCAAAAGGCAATTATTCACAGAAAGCAAATGGAAAAAAATAAAAACTAACTAGATGAATTGTCACCTAACATGCCCACCTCACCTGTATGAGTCTCAGACCTGTTCTTTCTTCTTACTACCCGAGATTCATTGCTCATAAAAAAAATCCAGCATTTTTTTTCTTGGAAGAAACTTATTTCTATAGAAAAAACCCAATATATATGTATCTTACATATCTCTGATAATATATATACACATATACCTTGAAAGTTTGTAAGCATTTTGTCTTTGTATTTGCATTATATATAATATATAATAAATAATTAATATATAATATTATATAATATATAATTAATATATAATATATAATACATAATATTATTTGGCTGATTTATAAATACATTCTCTGACAACCTCTGACCCCTTGGAGTAACACCTCAGGTGTGCTCAGGTCTTGCCCCACTGTGGAGCCCATGAGCAGGGATCACTGCCCCGTGTGCATTTCAGCTACTGCTACCCATTCTCCTTCAGGAGATTAACACAACTCCTGCAGTTCAGCCAGTCACTACAGTACTGTGGTGATGGTGAGCCACATCAAGACCATAAAGACAATTACCATCTCCACTTTTAGGAGAGCAGAGATGTGGGACACACACACATACACAAAAAAAACACCAAACCAATGTGAGAATGGTTCCCAGTTTTCACTTCTAGCAAAACACCCTGTCATGTCTGCTTAAATTTCTATGGCATCTTCTTTTGCATACTCATCTTTGCCTCCCACTGACAGTGGAATTTTCTTCTCCTCAGTTTAATTAACCCTGTGGGGTC
Source organism: Psilopsiagon aymara (assembly GCA_024733675.1). Classification (NCBI taxonomy): domain Eukaryota; kingdom Metazoa; phylum Chordata; class Aves; order Psittaciformes; family Psittacidae; genus Psilopsiagon; species Psilopsiagon aymara. The sequence continues at coordinate 2,355 of JANRGW010042696.1, read as the reverse complement.
CCATGCTAGACAAATTCTGCATTGGAAGTTTTGTTTTTGGTGGTATTAACCATAGGATGGAATTATTAAATATTTTGGCTCTGTCATAACTTGTAATTGAAGGATTGTTTTCCTAATAAACTCAGATTTATTCAGCTGCATGTTGGACCACAAAATATGAGCTAAATTTAGCCTTTCCTTTGCAATGATATTACTGCATGGAACAAATTCAATTTTCTTTCCTTTTCCTGCTCACATAGGTGGGTACAGATTGTATGGTGCAGCATGCATGGTTTGTCCAGCTGACATTATATTGTAACAAAACCAGCAATTTCTGAGCTAGAACCATATGACATGCTCTCCTTTCTATGTCATGCAATTAACTTTCTGTTGAAATAACACCAAGTACATATACTCTTATTAATGAAGGCATAACCTGGCAAGCTTTAAATGAGGTAGCAATGGAAAGTATGATGTAGTGTGGTATCTGTGACAGCAAGTACAAATTTTTCTTGCAGAATTTGACTATACTGTTCAGCTGACATATGGTAAGAGAAAGACATCAGAAAATCTTCTTTATGAGTGACACTAGCACAACTTTTCTATGTGATGCAGACACACATGGACCTTAGTTCTTTGCAAAGAAATCTATCTTTAGGCAAGCAAGACATGTTCTTTCAATGAAGTCAGTCTGCCTTGGTTTCTGCTTCTATTTTGAATTATTCCTGCAGGGAAAGATGAGCAGTGCTTATGTAAGGCCAGAAGGCAAAAAATGCTTCTCTTCATGCTGAGACATTAAACCGGTGTTTCTTCTGCTCATGCAGGGTTGCTGTGGAGGTGGGATGTAAAGATCCCACAGCATTTAAAAAGCGTGGGGAAGTCCTGCAGTCCTAACCATACTCCCATCTTCCCATCTGCCAAAGCACTGATCACTTCATTCTGAGAAAGGGAAGCCCTAAATATCACCACAGTATGAGATTAAATTCAGAAACACAGAAAGATCTTTAGAACACCATTTCAGAGTCAACTAAACTTTCAGTACCTTGCAAATCATCCCTGACTTTATGTATATAAATCGGAACTCTGAGGTATCTGAAACTCAGATCATGACATAGTCCACTTCAATTTTAGCGTTCAAGACCATCTGTAACAAGCTGACAGCAACATCTTGGCTGCCACATCTGTTCAATGGTGAAAACTAATTTCAGGGTCTAGTCTCTAGCACTGAGATAACCAAGTCCATAAAGTCCAAAAGGACAATTTTATTCTAATTTTCTACTTAAAATACCTTGTCAAGGGAGGCATCTTTGAAGGATGACACTGTTCCCAGTATCGTAAAGATCTGTCAAGTCATGCCTTTGAGCACTACCTGGCAGGCGCAGCTTGCTGATTTCTTGGCACATTTCCGATTCCAAAGCACTGAGCCAATCTTACGATATTCCAGGATTAAACACAAATCACTACAACTAAAACAACTGATGTATCGCCAAGAAAGGCTGAAATTATCCATTCCTTAAAAACACTTGCTCCAGATCACACATTTATTTTGAAGGACAAAGCACTACTTCTCAAAGAGAATATCCAGTTTGGAATATAGTGTTTGGAATAAAGAAAATATACATAATACAAGCCTGTGTAGGTGCAAATCTGTGATACTATTTCCCTTTCCTTTCTTCCTTCCCTATTATGAACTGACTACCAAGAAACAGAAGTGTTGCTGAGTTTCCAAATTCAGGACTTTCTGGACTTACATAATTACCATCAGGCTGTAATCTAAGGCAGTAGTTTTGTGATTCAATGTACATTCAGTTCCCAGCAACAATCAGTGACAGTGCCTCTATCAATGAGGAACTGAAATCACCATTAACAGTGAGTTTCATATCCAAGTGTGCTAAGGAAGAACATTAGCATTGTGAAATATGCAATCACTATTGTTTTCCTAATGGCAGAGCTACTAATTTCACTGCTATATGGATCCTGAAGTGAGAACAGAAGTCTTAGGATCATTTTCATTTCAATATGGAAAACAGAAGAATGTGTGAGCTGCAAACTCAGCTTCATAAACTCATATTGCCATGGGTACAGGACTGCATTAGCAGTGATACTTTCCTAGCAACTAACAAACATTATAAGGACAACAGGCTTTTTTGCCTATGCCTGCAATACTGTTCTCTCTAGCCAGCACTATATGTTGGTCTAAAAGATAGCTCCATAATTTTAAAGTTATAAATACCTGGGCGAATCAGTGAATGGTTTCCCTTCTTTACATTTCAAGACTGATTATTCATCCAGGATTTTACCTACTGGGAATTGACACCACTGATAATTTACAAGCCCCAAGATTATACTGGGGGATGGAAGAGTGAACCCCTACCC